>JADBJO010015385.1:0-30000 GCA_016801955.1 Conus betulinus
AGGAAGAGGGGAAAGAGTGGGGAAAGAAAGAAAAGAATTGAGAAAAGAATTTTAAAAAAAAAAAAAAGACAGGAATGGGGAAAAAAACAAACTAAAAGAACGAAGAAAGAAGAAATAGAATATTTATGTACTTATTTTGCATCCAGGGATAGAAAAGCGAAATAAAAAAAAAAGAGAAGAAGAGAGAACTACAGGAAAGGATGGGAGGATGAAAGACCGAAAAAAAGAACGAAATGGAAAGGAAGAGAGGAACCCGAAATGGAAGACAAGAAGTAGGAATAGGAAGGAATGTTACATTCGGGAGTTTAGGGGAGTTTAGGATGGGAAATAAAGAAAGGTAACTCAAAAGAAAATTAAAATAAAGCAGAAAGAATGGGGGCAGAAAAGCCACATGTTTTATTTTGGATCCCGATAAATAAAACAAAGAGCGCACAGAAAGCAAAGAAAGCAGGTAGTGGTTAGAAACGATGGAGGGGAAAAAAAAAAAAAAAAAAAAAAAAAAGTACCAGAAAAAGAGTTGGCGGAGAAAATATTATGTACCAAGAAAATTTTATGTATCTTATGTAATCTCAAGAGGGAAAAAAAAAAAAAAAAAAAAAAAGATAAGAAAAAAGGAAACGGGGAAAAAAGGAACGGAAGGAAGAGAAAGAAAAAGGAAAACATGGAAACAGAAATTCGAAGGAAAGAATGAAAGAACGAGTGGAAGAAGTAAAGTTTCTCTTAGTAACTTGGTACCCAGGAGGAAAAGAAACGAAAGGAGGACAGAAAAGAAAGAAAAAAACAAAAAAAAAGAAAGAATAGTAAATAAGATGTATGAAACGAAGAAACAGAAAGAAAAAGAAAAGTCTGGGACAATCGTAATGTTCCGCGTTCTGATGTGGCAACAATACCATATCAAGGAGTAACTAGTAAATATTAAAACTGCAAGAAAAGCAAAATGTGTGTGTGGTGAAAGACGAAAAGAAAAGAAAGAACAGCAAAAAGAAAAGGGAAATGGAGAGGAAGAAGTAAAAAAAGCAGGTAAATCAAAATACAAACAAATAAGAAAAAGGTCTTCAAACTAAGAAACTTATTGGTATATTAAAAAAAACCACCTCGAGAAGAAGGATTTTTTAGAAGAAGAGAAGAAGGCAAGAGTCCCTAGGTAAGAAAGCAAGGAAGACAGCAAGAGAAGGACGAGAAAGATTGAAGGAACGGACCCCATTTTTCGAGAAAGATTTTTTTTTTTTTAAGTAGGGGAAAAGAATAAGAAGTTGTCAACGAAAGTAGCCATAACGATCCCTCGTCTCTGCCTTGTCTGGCTAGCTATAGTAGAAACAAAGAAAGAACGGAAAGAGGGAAAGGAGAAAGGAACTGAGAACAGAAAGACAGACAGAATTTTTTTTTTTTTTTTTTTCTCAAAAGAAAGGAAAAACATAACTTTATTTGAGGGTTAAAAGATTGGCAGATTGGAAAAAAGGAAAAACATAAGTTAAAGAAAACGGAAGGAGGAAGTAAGAAGAGCAGACAAAAAAAAAGCAAGTCAGGAAAGAGTATAGGAAAGATAAGTGATGGCCTTTAAAAAATCCAATGAACCACTTGGTGTGGGCACAAACAAAGACCAGGGGAAAAATTAAAAGTGAAGAGCGATTTATTGAAAGGAGACACACGGAAGACACAAACAATAATTCCAAGACAGAGACACGGGGCAGGAAAAAATGCCGTTGTGTCTGCGCTCTGATGTTCTTCTGTCACCCCCCGCCTTGCTCAGAGCCCACTGTTCCACCCTGGTAACGGGGTCAGTCGCCGCTTAAGTCATTTTTTTCTCCCCCAACCCAGTTGCTTGGCACGTTGATAATTAAGGTGTAAAGTGGGTCACAGCTTCTTGCAAGTGCTAGCTACGGCCGATGGCGTAAGGAATGGGTTTGGTCAATTGTGGCATTCTTTGTTTGGATCTGTAGGGCAGATTGGCTAGGAACCAGAGCAGAATGATGGGGCTCAGTTGAAAAAGTGACACCCCCACAATTCAAGCTGAATCAATTAATACAACCGCATTTCGCATCTTTTAAAGTGTTAATTTAATCAATTTGTCTGATCAAAACACTGAGGTATCGTACTCCCCATGCAGGGATTACGGTTATGCGATTATGATATATAAAAGGAGCGTTGAGAACAGCTGTCTGTTAGTCTCAGACCAAAACTGCACTTGAATCGCATTGGCATTCTCAATCCTCATTCTCACTGAGCATCATTTTAAAAGTCTTCAATGCTGCAGGTTCCATATGCTTGCTTATTTTGGTTCGGGCACTCTTAGGTTCTACCTCTCATGTCCATCCCGTGCTTGAGTTCGTACCAACGTTTCGTGGGCCCCCCCCATGGGCCACCCCCGCCTCTTGCAAGGGAATGGAATCTGGTGGAAATGATGCACGCCTCCACGTTTTTTGTTCTTCGACATGCGACCTATCATCAGATGGCATGATCACGTTTCACGCGTTGACAGCGACCATATCAGATGGACATGAGGGACGCCATTCCACGTTTGACACGACCCTCATCAGTATGGACATGCTACAGCCTCCACGTTGACAGCGACCTCAAGATGGACATGATCCACGCCTTCACGTTGACAGAGGACCGTCATCTGATGAGAACCATGATGAAGCCTTCCAGAGAGTGAAAGACTTACAGAGAGGGAAATCGCTCACTTCGCGCAAGCTTCACGGACTTAAAAAAAAAATGCATTGCTGTCAGTAAAGGGCTTTGTAGGTGTTCGCACAGTGGGACCAAAACCAGACCAGCTAAACATCACCTCTTTGAAACCAACTGCAGTGGCAGAGCGCGGTCTCTTATGTCGGGTTGCCGCCCGCATGGTGACTTCAACGAACTCGCTCCCGATCTGGACTGTCATTGTGGAGATTTGACGGGACCAAACCCAAAAATCTGGCTTGTGGGCTAGTATGGGGGGAGGCGGAATGACGAAGAACAGAGGCGCGGGAGTAAATGCCCGTCAAGAGGCCGTTTTGCAGGAGTGAGGACGCCGAAAACAAAACGAACAAACAGACAAGAACAACATCAAAAAAGCATCTAAGGAAAAAAAAAACCGTGAAAGATCGCAGGAAGGAAAAGCAGGAACGATCAACCAGGCAGTTTTAATTAATGAGGGAGGAAGTCAGCAAACGTGAACGCGGAGAGAGCGCGGAGACGACGAGAGGAGGAGATCAAGTGAGAGGGTGAAGAGGGGAGAGAGGGGGACGAGAGAGAGGAGAGAGAGCGGACGATGAGGAGAAGGAGAGAAGAGATGAAGAGGAGATTTTTTTGGGAGAGAGATGGGAGACGCGAGAGGATGAGGAGGGGAGAGGAGAGGGGGAGGAGAGAGACGGAGGAGAAGGAGAGGATGAGACGAGGAGAGTGTATTTGGGATGGATTTGTTGTGTTTTTCTGTCGAGGGGGAGTGGGGAGAGGAGGACGAAGGGGGGGAGAGGTGATGAGGATTGAGATGGGGGAGGAGAGGATGGAGGATGGGACCCTTCGGAGAGAGATCGTGATGTGATGGATGGAGAGAGGCGGAGTTAAAACGCAACCTTGGGGAGCTCGAAAGTTACAACAAAAACAACAAAAAGAAGAAGCAAAGGAGGAAAAAACGGACAAAAAATGCCTTGTAAACTCTTGACCCCCCTTCCTTTCTTTTATATAATCCCCTCCGGTAATACCACCATTCCCTTCCCCTCTTGTTCGCTTGGCTCTGCCTTTTCGCTATACTCTTCGATCGATAGCTCTTTATCTCTCTCTCTATCTTTCTTCCCCTCCCCTTCCTCTCCTCTCTCTCTCTCTCTCAACGGTAACTCATTTGCGCAACAGCCGCCTAAACTAAATAGTAGTTCCATTTTCAGCGCCCGGCTACCTTTCTTACAAGTGATGCATTTTGGAAGACCCTAAAGAAAGCTGGTAGTAATCTCTCCTTTCACTCTCTGCCCCAAACCTTTTCCACGCGCTTTTCTACCCAAACTGTTTTACCCCAGCTCTATGACGATCATTGTCCGTGTCATCAACTTCGGTGGGATTTCCATGGAAAACCCTACTGAAACTCGCCAGCAAGCCTCATTCTTCCAATTCTCATTTTCTTAAGCGGTTAATGGATTAATGTTGCATAGAAAAGGTTTTCCCCTCTCCTGGGCGACCTACTCGCCGCGGATGATTACTGACTCGCAGACTCCCCAGGTCGGCATTATGAGGACCCTGATCTTCGCGATTTTGTAGGCTTCTAAAAATAGCCGGCACAAATCCCCACCTGAAATAAAGACCATTTCAGCCTAGCGGCAGTCCCCAGTGTTTGATTGGAGTGAGTGAACAACCCAGTGCAGTGTGAGAGAGCAGTAAAGAGGGTAAGTATGAGGGCCCGCCCTGGAACGAAATGAGTGTTCCAACTCCTGTTCCCAGTTCCAGTTCAGTGGAAGCCGCGTGAAGCCGTTATTTAGTGGACGAACTTCTCGTTCACGATCTGAACTCTCGTTCCTCCTAGACCTCTGCGCCACCTAGAGGCAGTGCACCCACGCCGCTCATTCCGACACCCCGTCCACAGCCACAGCCCGGTCGGCCCCGCCGCAGCCCCGGCACCGGCAATCCACAGGGAGCAGTCAATTGTCAAGTCGTCAAGAGGCAACCCACGGAGGAGACACTGTACTGCTGCCGAGGTGATGTTTATCTTCAGTTGGTGTCAATGGCGCTGTTCATTGATTTTTTTTGTTATGTCCTCCAGTTACGAGGGATAGTGCCATTATGTCCTCTCTGTATTCTAAGTCCCCACTGACGGACAACAATTGTTAGTTAGTTTTTGTTTTGATTTTTTTTGGCCTGGTTTGTTTTGTATTGGTTGTGAGCCTTCCCTCGGAGGGCGCCACCACGTCCGGTTTTCTCCAAACGACAGCCCCCATGGACTCGCCGGCCGATACCCTGCTGACCTCCAGACGCGAAAACAAACCAAGGCCACAGAACTGGAGAGAGGATGATACAGGACACGAAACTGATGGGGTCGCCATGAGGAGGGACTTTGAAGTTATTGTGAGAAATTGGATTTTTTTTTTTTTTTTTTTTTTTTTTTTAATGCTTTGGATCGATTGAGGAATGAAGGCTGATTATGATGATGCTTACGGAATTCCATTTCGGTCTGAGGACTTACTATGGCCCAGAGGGCTTCTTGTACCTAACCCGCCTTCTATGTCATAATATATCTCGGCGTCAACCAGGCCGAGAGGGAGCTACAGACACCCTGCAGTCGTTGCGTCAGCCGTACCAATTTGAGCAACACTCTCAGAAAGAATCCATTAAGTGGATGTGAAATTGAAAATCGACTGTGTGGTCCCAGTCCTTCCCAACTGAGGTACCGTCAGAAAATCAACTCTGAGGTAGAAGGAGCCGGTCGGGTCGGGGCAGGAAAAAACCACATGACTCTGATGGGATCTTACGAACCCCCGATCTCATAGCCGGGATGTCCGCGACGCTAAAACACTTCGCCATGGCGGGCTGGTAAGTTCACAATGATTTGGTGCTTTGAAAATACATGGTGAAACTAATACGGAAGTTAGTATTTATTATTTATTAGACCTATTCCAAAAAGTACTACACTCACGATGTGTTTCAGTCAAGAATAAAACAGTAGTTTGTACTGGACCATTAGGAATGGTTCACTCCTTTGAGACAGATTAGAGATCGCCCAGTTACAGACACAACGATGTGTAGTGCCGAGGTCATGTGATCAGTAGTTACAATGAATAAGCAGTGGATCTTCATTAGTCCATGAACGAGTTTCAAGCGAATACAAGTTCTTTGTTAAAAATGACACGTTTACACATACACTCTGCGAAAGTGACCCCAGATTATCATTCCCCAATTACTCTTTATAAGACACTTGCACGCATGAACATGCACATAACATCGTCAGAAGAGACGGAGAGAGGGAAGAAGGAAGAGAGAGGACAGGGAGGACCGAGGAGGGAGAGAGACAGACAGAGGAGCTGAGAGGAGCGGGAGAGGGAGAGAGAGAGGTGGAGGAGAGGAGGAGAGAGTGGGATGACGGATCATATAATTAAACATTCTGAAGTTATTTTGGTTATTTTTTGCGTGTTTTTAAAACCTTCCCCCCCCCCCCCCAAAAAAAAATCCTAGTACAACAAGTGGGTCTCGAATAAGGACAGAAGACACCAATAGTTCACGATTGCTTTCATCTGTATGTGGAGAAAGAAAAAAAGAAAAATGTGGAGGTACGGGGGGCGGGGGGGAGGGGGGGGGGGGGGGGGAGGGGGCCATGAAGGAGATGGGGGTGGGGGTGGGGAGAGGGAGGAGGGGGGAAAGCGAAGGAACGGGTGGGAAAGCGAAGAGAGGATGGGACACGCAAGGGAGGGGGGGGCTGGGCGGGCAAACAGTAAAACAGACACCTCTCTAAACTAAAAATGAGGAGAGAGAGAGAGCGAGAGGAGAGAGAGGAGGGAGAGAGTGAGAGGAGAGGAGGAGAGAAGAGAGAGAAGAGAAGGGAGGGAGAGGGGGAGAGAGGAGAGAGCGGAGAGAGGAGTGACGAGAGAGAAGAGGCTTTTTTCTTTGACAGCAATTGTTTTTATGAGGAGAGAGCAACGAGAGAGCTGAGAGAGGGGGGGCCGAGAGGTGAGAGAGAGAGAGGAGGAGGGAGGGAGATGAGAGGGAGTGAGAGAGAGAGCTGGAGCGGAGAGGGGAGACGAGGAGTGTGTATGAGGGAGATCCCCCGCAGCACCCGATGGATGTGGACGGAGAGCCCCTCCCGAGCAGAGCCGGGGGCGAAGGGGCATTGTTGGTTGTGGCAGGGATCCGCGCAAACACACACACAGATAACGGAGGACACAGCAGGGCTGGCAAAATCATCAGAGGAGAACGAGCTGTCAACAATATGATTTGCCAACATTCCACTATCCTAAATGGTTCATCCATTCGTTGATGGGAAAGTCACTGGTCTGCGTGCATGGGCAGAGAGAGAGAGGAGGGATGAGGGACGAGAGGGATTGGAGATAGGGAGGAGAGGAGAGAAGGATGCAGAGAGACTGAGGTGGAGAGAGGAGTGAGGAGAGAGAGCGGTGGGAGAGGAGGCGAGAGGGAGGCCGATGATGGAGAGACGGAGAATGTGTGAGACAGGCAGAGAGAGACGAGAGAGCGAACGATATGAATGATTTGTGTGGCCGGTTAGGGTTCTTCCTGTGTTTGTAGTATCCGTCTCTTCGTTGGATCTATTTTACAACAGTCTCCCTTCCACAACCAACTCTACGGTCGAGACAACGTTAGTGTAAAATTCTTTGAAGCCATACAAGAGAGAGGCATCAGATCTGAAATGACTATTGCAAAACAAATTAATAGAGAAATTAGTGTAAAGTTTACAGCACGTAGCCATGATCATCATGCCATAGAAATACAAAATGTAACTACACACCACAGGGTCTAGAGAGTACCTTTGTTGGTCACGCGCGTTGGACTGTAATTATAGAGTTCGCATTCCGGAGTCTCTACAGAGCCAGAGGGTGTTTTCTCTCAATGGGGATTAACATTGGTTTTGACTCCAATCCCTGGAGGTCCCTTTGAACTGAGACTATAAACTGAGTAGTTCCTGTGCAATCGCACGTAGTCTTTGTTTAGAGTTTTGTGCAATACGTCAATTCAAATCCCCATAGCATTCTTTTGGAAGAGGTAGGCATGTGATAGGACCATGCAGGCATCCTGCAATATATCACACCAATAATGGATCCAATCCCCATGAAGGACGACTGCTGATGATATCCACGGATTTCTAGGAATTCCCAGATTCTGGGTGACGTGAACGCACTACAGCGGATCACAAAGGTCTGTGTGGAAAATCTGTTTTGACGGTTTTATTACATATACAGCACACGCGTCATGAAAAATTTACGTTTAATGCCGGATTTCCTTGTTTTGTCCTTACAGCTGGGTCACTTGTGAGGGCTTAACTGGGTCATTCTTCCCTGACAACACGAAGAAGACTGTCAGTTCGCTCCTTTCCCCTCCATTCAGACAGACACACCAGCATTTTCAAGACCAAACTTTCTTAAGTGTCACTTAGCTGAAACTTATGCCATTGTGATTCACAAAAAACTTGATTCTCAACACACTTTGAGTCAGTATTGCTCTGTGGCAAATAGTAAAGAAAAAAACAGATGATTTGTCTCTTTGAGGGTCCCGGGGACTGTGTTTTGTGCTTTTTAGAAAAAAAGGTCCGTTGTGTTTTTGAATGTTCGCTGAAGACCAATATTTCGCGCAACAAAAAGTCACTTGTCTGATTTCGTTGATTGCCGGTGAATGTACACAAGTGTTATTGTTGCACCCTCAAGTTTGTAGGTTTATTTTGGTTTGGTGTCACTTGATGCGCAGGTGTATGTCAGTTTTCTGAGCCTTGCGTCATGAATTTCTCTTTCGCCGCCATGGTTCCCACTATAGGCTCATTTCTGCAGCATAGGATATACCTGAGTTCATTATTTTTTCTCATGGAGAATGTGTTACGACATTTGTAGGGGCCCCACAAGGTCATATTAGCATTGCCTCTTGTCTTGTTGTGTCACTTGACTGTTACGACATTTGTGCCCCAACAAGTTCTATTAGAATTGCCTCTCTGCCGGTTGTTTCACTTGACGGCGGCTTTCAGCCGGGTTTTAGAATCATCCAACGTGAACCACATGGGTACAGTAGGAACATGAACTCGTGGGTACAGAGGAACGGTGACCCATGCGTACCGAGGAACGTGAAATCATGGGTACAGACGGGACGGGAACACTGAATCAGGGGGACATGAACCAGTGGTAAGAGAACGTGGAACACATGGGTACAGAGAGGAAACGTGAACACATGGGTTACAGAGGAACGTGAACACATGGTTACAGAGGAACGTGAACACATGGGCAGGTACACGAGGAACGTCCAGTGAACACAATGGGTAACAAGGATGGGGGACAAGAGCAAACGTGAACACATGGGTACAGAGGAACGTGAAACATGGGTACAGAGGAAAAACGTGAACACATGGGTACAGAGGAACGTGAACACTATGGGTACAGAGGAACGTGAGAACAAACGGTACAGAGGAACGTGAAACACATGGGTACAGAGGAACGATCGACCACATGTGACAGATAGGTTGTACAGAGGTACAAGAGGAACGTGAAACACATGGGGTATTACAGAACGGGACCACATGGAACACACGGGTACAGGGAACGTGAACCATAGGTACCACCGATGAACGGGAACACAGGGGTACAGCAGGAACGTGAAAAACACACGGGGACAGAGACAGAGGAAAAGGTGAAATGAACACATGGGTACATAGAGGAAACGTGGAAACTACTAGGGTACAGGAGGGAACGTGAAAACACATGGGGTACAGAGGAAAGTGAACACATAATAGAGGGTGAAAGATGGGAAATGACGTTGAACTCATGGGTACAGCGGAGGAACATTGAACACCAATGGGTACAAGAGAGGAACACATGACACACAGTGGTAACACACGATGACCACCTGGGTACAAGGAACCTCCAACACATGGGTAACAGAGGGGAAACGTGAACTCATTGGGTACAGAGGGAGGAACGTGAACACATGGGTACAGAGGAACGTACGTGAAAACAACCACATGGGTCCAGAGGAGGGAAACGGGAACTCAGTGTACAGAGGGAAAAACAACTGGAACACCATGGGTTTACAGAGGAGGACGTGAAAACATGGGTACTATAAAGAGGACAAGTAAAACCACATGAACACTGGGGTACAGGACACGTCAACCACTGGCGTTTACCGAGGAACGTGAAAGGCATGGTACAGAGGAACGTGTGGGATGAAGAACATGGGTTACCGAGGAAATGAACACCATGGGGGTACAAGGAGGAACGTGACCACATGGGTAGAGAGGACACTTGAACACAGGGGTACAGAGGAACGAAACACATGGCCAGAGGAACCTGTACGTAAACCACCATGGGCACAGAGGAAACGTAAACCGTAAACAGATGGGTACAGCAGGAACGTAACGTAAAACAGTATGGGTCAGAGGGAAAGGGTTAACACCATGGGTACAGAGGAACGTGAACACATGGGTACAGCGGAACGTGAACCAACAATGGGTACAGAGGAACGGTGAACAGATGGGCGACAGAGGGACGTGAACACATGGGTACAGAGGAACGTAAACACCAGAACACATGGGTTACAGAGGAAAGGAAAACACCGGGTACCAGAGGAACGTAACACAGATGGGTACAAGAGGAACGTAAACCATGGGTACAGGGAAGGTAAACACCATGGGTACAGAGTGGAACGTAAACCAGACTGGGTACAGATTGACCTTCATATCAGTGCGCGTTGGCTGCTACTAGTTTCAACTTTTCTGCTTTTCGTTTGGGATGTACCACTTCTGATGACAGCACTACAGCGATTTTTACAAGAGCCGCGCCAGACACAGACAGGGGGTGGCTGGAAGCATGTCAGTCAGAGGACGATGACGTGTGAGCGAGAGAGGAGAAGGGAGTTGAGAGTGTGAGACGGGAGAGAGGAGAGAGAGAGGGAGGGAGGGGGGAGGGGGAAGGGCGAGGGGGGAGGAGGGGAGGGAGAGATGCGGGGAGGCGGAGGGGGCGAGAGAGAGAATCGGAGGAGCGAGAGAGAGAGAGAGGAGGGAGATGAAGAGAGAGAGTTATTTTTGTCGCTGTGTAAGCACAGGGCCAGGGAGGAGGGTAGGTCAGGAGGAGGAGGGTAGCCAGGGGGATCATCGGATCCTGTAACATTTCCTCATCACAGACTGAGTAACGACACTGGATCGAAGTGTTGGGCTCCAAAGGAACCGACCATGATTGTGCATGCATTTCCTGCGATGCATGGCTTGCCGCCCATTGGTTGCCAGGGCTGTAGCTAATGGAAATATCAAACGTACATGCAGGGGAAACCAGCCAGCAGCCACAATAGCAGTCTGGTGCCTCACTGCAGCTGCTTACTCCCATGCCACCGCTGCAGCTGTTAACAGTACTCTACACTGACGGCGCTGTTGAGAAAACTGTTATTCCACGCATACTCCATCTGTGTTCTAACTAGATTGTAAAAACATACATTCAATTAACAGGACCCCGTCACACGATTATGCTTGTTGCACGTTTTCATTGTTTGATTAACAGAGAGAAGATGGGCGTGTGAACATGCCATGATGAAATATTCTTACAAATAAAACAGACGACAAGAGTAGCCCCAGGAATGGAAACTTCTTTCTTATGTCACTAGAGTGTTTAAAAGAAAGAATAGCTTCGAACAGAGTTAGATACGTTTCATAGAAAGAAAGTGGATAAATGAAACTGTCAGTACGTACCAATTAACCCATACGTAACTAAGAAGACCAACGAGGAGGGCGAGAAACCTGAAAAAGATACAAACCAGACAGACTCGGCTTTGTCAAGAACAGACATGATGATGGGCAAGGGCCAAAGCTGTAAGCGAGCCGTTTCTAACGTATCATTAATGCACAACCTCCTTTCCCCTCCCTCCCTTCCTCACTTGGCTGCTGAGGAGAAGAATGCCACCAGGCGTGAGTGCCGAGGATGGGGAAGGCGGAAACGGAAAGGATTATCATCGGGATGGTAATGCAAAGGCGAGGTGGAAAGGATGGGAGATGTCCCTCAAGCATGCACGTATTTGATCCAGGGTAAAACGTCTCCGCATTTCTTACCGCCCCGGGCTGATTCATACGGGCGACTAAGAGTTGGGGTTACGCAGTGAGCAGTATAATCTGACATCAGAGCATAAGAAATGTACCACATGGATGAAATGTTTCTTGTTGTGATTGCTAAATAATACTTCACTTTATAAGGACGCAAAATGATAACCAAGAGAGTTGTCTCTTGAACCAAAGTCTATTGGTAAATCCCATTAATAAGGAAACACCAAAAGTATTACACAGGACAATTCTCAGCCCACCCAACCCCCTTCCTAAATGAGAGAAATGTGCGGACATGGACAATGCATGAAACGTTTTCCAAGGTGGATGCATACTCTGAATGCTATGGGAGTGGATGCTGTTTGTAACAAAGATGGTTGGTAATACAGTGCCAGAGGCCTGAAACAGTCATAACATGAACTTCGGACATTTGTGGCCCAGCCAACTTAATTAGTTACTGCTATAGGTATGATTTCCCGCCTTCAATCTCAAGAACTACTGCATATACAGAAAGAACAAAATACTGGCACAACAAACAGACAGACACAACACACCACTGCACACACACACACACACACCCACACACACACTCACCACCCGCGAGCACACACACACAACATCACACGCGTGCCGCACACCCACACCCCACACACCCCACCCACACACACACCACGCACCACCCACACACTCACACGCGCACGCAACTGCCGCGCGCAACACACCACACACACACACACACCACCAACACACACCCCAACCACCACAACACAGGGAAACCCTCAGAACCAATTGAAGAAGGTAAAAACTCATGGACAAAATCATATCACGAACGCCATTAAAAGACTTCACACCGACACCCCTCCGCACACACACACACACACACACACACACACACAACACACACACACACAACACACACAACACACCACACACACAGAGTTAGTTGTCACTACACCAAGGGATTATCATTAGGCCAGCGCGGGGAAGAAACAACAGGAGAAGAGAGCAACAGGACAAAGCTGTTGGACCATAATGTCCAAGAGACATCTCCACACAATGACTGGCTGTGAGATATTCATACTGCTTGTCGTCATCACCCATCCCCACCCCTGCCCAAAAAAAAATCTTCCACCAACCTACTTACCTCTTATCTCCCCTTCCCACTTCCCTCCCAGCCCTGGAGTTGCTAGGAACAAACGCTGCGGCCTGAGTATTGTGCTGTTTGTCTGGAGAGCGGCGAGGAATCTGGGATTATGATCGTTGGGAGGGGAGGGATATTGAAGCTCAGTGGGTGGGTGGGTGGGGTTCAAATGAATGGTGGGATGGTAGTAGGTTCGTTACTCAGAGATGAGATATTGATACTTTAGGGGGGGGACTTTACCTTATGAGTGCTGATGACAAGACATTGACCAGGGAAAACAAGATGGGCCGGGCAAGAAGAAAGAACCACAGGGAAAGTGTCGCTCTTTTATCTGACATCTTCGGCTGTCGGTTCCCCCCCATTTGGTTCAATGCTTTGGTCATAATAGCTGTTGCCCTGACTGGCAATGTACTTACAGCAGTTATGCGCAGCAGGCCCAGCCAGAGCAGCAGCAACAAAAGCAACCGCTGCAGTAAGTAGTAACAAGACAATGCTGTGACAACTTGTCTCTCGTTTCTTTAGCAAGAAATGTATAGAGGTATAGAAAGCTAGACAGGTAGAAGAAGAAAAACCAATGTATATAGATAGATTTATAAATAGATGGACAGCTAGACAAAGTACATGCATTGCGCATTGGAGAGAGAGATAGATAGATAGATAGAGAAGGGGGGGGGGAAGAGAGAGAGGAGAGAGTTCCAGAAGCAATGAGATTTGACAGAGCCGTGAGAGAGAGAGATGAGAAAGAGACAGAGAGAGAAGACACCTCAGAGAGAGAGAAAAGAAAAGTGACAGATGAAAGAGAGAAAGGAGACCCCAACCCTCCCCCGAACCTCTCTCACCTCCGCTCTATCTCTCTCGCCTCTAGTCGAATCTCGGTCAGGTAGGTGTCTAGGTGCGTGCACACACACTTCCATTTCGGTCTGTGTGTGCAAGTTTCTTTTAGGGCATCTGTATCGGGGGTAGGAGGTAGGGGGGGCAGGGGGGGGGGGGGGGCAGTTACAGAAGAACAGTATGGGGTTGACTGTTTTTGAGCATGATTAAACAGAGGGGACTGCGTAGCTGGAAGTGGGGGAACATGATTGGGGGGACTGAGAGGGGGGGTGTCAGCTGTATGTGTATATGTTTGTACAATGTGTCTTTGCATGAGTATTATTACTTGCTCAAGTTGCCATTGGATGGTCGGTGCTGTTGTTTGGTGAGGTCCCTATGTGTTTGGGTTTTTATTTCTTTGATACCAACTGGAAGCACACGTCTTTTTTCCTTCGTGTGTGCAACTCATTTTGCAGCTTGAGTGGAGTCCACGAGGGCAAATAGTTCGGTCGGATCACAATTAACCAAAGAAAGCTTGTGTGATTCCTAAGGGGGCTACCACACTTACTGTCCCAAAATGGACACACACACACCACACACACACACACACACACACAACACACACACACACACACCCGCCCACACATACACCACACACAAATATACACACATTACACACACAAATACGCACTCATACACACACACATACACAGACAGACACATATGCACAATCAACATACACACATACATATACCAAATACACTCACATGCTCGTCTAATATCACGATTAGTGGAAAGACGTTAAATAAATGACACACACACACACTCACATGCACAGAGACACAGAGACACACAGAAAACACACCACACACACACACACACACACACACACACACACACACACCACACAAACACACACCACACACACACACACGCAGGCACGCACACGAACACACGCGCGCGCGCGCACACACACACACACAACACACACACACACACACACACACACGCACACACAAAAGCGCACCGCGCACACACAAACTCACACAAAAGCACACAGGTATCCATGTACGCAGTTCATTTACAGCAACTCGGGACACACACACACACAACACACAGACACACCACACAGCACGCATTCAGAGCGGAGAGCGAGAACACAAACACACGAGGAAGAGAGCACACAGGAGAGAGGAGAGATGAGAGAGAAAGAGATGGAGAGAGATGAGAGAGGAGAGAGGAGAGAGAGGGGAGAGAGAGAGAGCCGAGAGAGAGCTAGAGAGAGCGAGAGAGGGTAAAAAAAAAGACAAGACATACAAAGACAAAAAAAAACAACAGAATTGTTGTAGGAAGTAAAGGGTAAACGTCGAAGAGACAAGACAGAAAAAAAAATGGATGGAAGGGAAGGAAATGAGAAATACAAAAAGAGAAGAAACAAGACAGAAAAAAAAACCTCTAGAAGAAAAAGAGACAAAGACACACAAATACAGAAATGGCGCGCGGGAGGGAGAGGGCAACGCAAAATCAATAGCAGCACTCTATTAAAAAAAAACACACACAAAAAAAAACCGGAAACAGAAAACTAAGACAATGGAATTCTGGGGGCCCAAAATGGCCAGCCACACAAATACTACATACCAAAGAAAAACGAGGACGAGCCAGAACAATTGCCGCGGCTGTCTCCAGCCCTTATATGACTCGTTTTCCATGAAAACTGCCTGGCCTCAGGCGACGTCATCCGTCTCCTTCTGCTCCCAAACCGGAAGATGTTCATTATCTTGTATCAGCACTCAGGGAGGAAGGACAGAAAAAAGAGGAAGAAAGAAAGAGTACTTGAAAGAAAGAAAGAAAGAATGAAGGAATGAATGGATGAATGAATGAATGAATGAATGAATGTTAAAGAAGGAAAAAAGGAAGTAAAAAAGTAAAAAAAGAAAGGAAAAAAGACAGAGGAAAAAAAGGGTGGCATAAGGGAAGAAGGTAAAGAAGAAAGAAAAAGACAAACAATAAAAGAAGACAGAAAGGAAAGGAAAGGAAACAAAGAAGTAAAAGAAATGTAAACGTATTTTACTTTTGTGTTTAAGAAGTTTATTTTACCACAAAGAAGGGGAACAAAAAAGAATAAATGACTGACTGAATGAAGAAAAGCGAGAAAGAAAAAAAAAAAAGAAAGAAAGGATAGCAGAAATCTTCACCTGTCTTATTTTGACACTGAAAAAGGATAGATGAAAGGAAAGAAAAAAAAAAGAAAAAAAAGAAAGGAAAGAAAGCAAAGAAGAGAGAAAGGAAAGGGGAAAAAGACAGGAATGAAAAAGAAATCGAAAGAAAGAATGAAAAGTAGACAACAAAGGAAGAAGGAAAGACATGTTCAATATGTCTCTTGGCTGTGTGAACATTATATTAGCCCTCAAGAAAGAAAGGGAGAGAGAAAGAAAGAATGAAAGACACGAGAGAAAAAAAAAAAAGATTGACAGGCAGAGAAGACTGACAGAGGCAAAAAAAAAAAATATCAAAGACAAATGCATGTGAAACAGAGGAGAGAAAAAAAAGGAAGCAATATAAAACAGAAGGGTGGAATTGCATAACAGGGAGTTAGAATCCATGGAAACGAGCGGAATTAAAAGAACAAGCAACGCCACCACCACCACCACCAACAATAACAACAACAAAGAAACTAAAACAAGAAAGAAAGAAAAGAAAAGAAAGAAAGGACGAGAAGAAAGCAAAACAAGAAAGGGGGTGCAAGCCTCCATGGGGCAATGATAAGCACTGCGGGTGATGAGCTGGGGAGGGGAAGGGGGGGGGGGGTCATATTCTGGAATCCCACCAGACTCTCACTTTGATTTTTCAGTCCCAGCCCAACTGTAACTGCAGCTGAAATTGCTGTGGTCTGGAATGGGAAGAAATGGGAGCACTGGAACCACATGGTCAAGTTTTAAACAACCCGGCAAATGGACGTCTGAGAGTGCTGCTCAAATTTCCAGACTCGCACTGCAAGTGTCTGTATCTCTCAGGCCTGATTGCTGTAGGAAAATATGAAAAGAACCACAGAGAACAGCCCTGGCGTGTGGTTCCATACCAAAATGCAATGCCATAGTATCGTCTTTGTCGTTTTCATCCTTATTGATCATCATAAGAAAAATTCTCAAATTCTGTGGCCCTTCTTGCCCTGCTCTCATGGTCACTTCAGTTTCGATTTTTCTTTTTTACATTCATACCCCTTTGAAGTTTGAGTCAAAGTTGTCTGGGTAGGCATTTTCATTGGTAATGCCATTGGAAGGACGTAATGGTGCCTTCCACAGGTGGGTGGCTCACTCACACTGGCTCCACAATCAGGCAAAAATTGAGTTAGGGGCTTTGCAGCTGGTGATCTACAAATGTGGGCCCAGAAAATGCACTACTGCACTTCATGGAAATGATTTGATTGGATGGAGCTGAATGTCTCCTCTGTTGGGTGAAATTCACCACTGCACATCATGGAAATGATTTGATTGGATGGAGCTGAATGTCTCCTCTGTTGGGTGAAATTCACCACTGCACTTCATGGAAGTGATTTGATTGGATGGAGCTGAATGACTCCTCTGTTGGGTGAAATGCACCCACTGCACTTCATGGAAATGATTTGATTGGATGGAGCTGAATGTCTCCTCTGTTGGGTGAAATGCACCACTGCACATCTGGAAATGATTTGATTGGATGGAGCTGAATGTCTCCTCTGTTGGGTGAAATGCACCACTGCACTTCATGGAAATGATTTGATTGGATGGAGCTGAATGTCTCCTCTGTTGGGTGAAATGCACCACTGCACTTCATGGAAATGATTTGATTGGATGGAGCTGAATGTCTCCTCTGTTGGGTGAAATGCACCACTGCACTTCATGGAAATGATTTGATTGGATGGAGCTGAATGTCTCCTCTGTTGGGTGAAATGCACAACTGCACTTCATGGAAATGATTTGATTGGATGGAGCTGAATGTCTCCTCTGTTGGGTGAAATTCACCACTGCACTTCATGGAAATGATTTGATTTGGATGGAGCTGAATGTCTCCTCTGTTGGGCAAAATGCACCACTGCACATCATGGAAATGATTTGGTTGGATGGAGCTGAATGTCTCCTCTGTTGGGTAAAATTCACCACTGCACATCATGGGAAATGATTTGATTGGATGGAGCTGAATGTCTCCTCTGTTGGGGTGAAATTCACCACTGCACATCATGGAAATGATTTGATTGGATGGAGCTGAATGTCTCCTCTGTTGGGTGAAATTCACCACTGCACATCATGGAAATGATTTGATTGGATGGAGCTGAATGTCTCCTCTGTTGGGTGAAATTCACCACTGCACATCATGGAAATGATTTGATTGGATGGAGCTGAATGTCTCCTCTGTTGGGTGAAATTCACCACTGCACTTCATGGAAATGATTTGATTGGATGGAGCTGAATGTCTCCTCTGTTGGGTGAAATTCACCACTGCACTTCATGGAAATGATTTGATTGGATGGAGCTGAATGTCTCCTCTGTTGGGTGAAATTCACCACTGCACATCATGGAAATGATTTGATTGGATGGAGCTGAATGTCTCCTCTGTTGGGTGAAATTCACCACTGCACATCATGGAAATGATTTGATTGGATGGAGCTGAATGTCTCCTCTGTTGGGTGAAATTCACCCACTGCACTTCATGGAAATGATTTGATTGGATGGAGCTGAATGTCTCCTCTGTTGGGTGAAATTCACCACTGCACATCATGGAAATGATTTGATTGGATGGAGCTGAATGTCTCTCCTCTGTTGGGTGAAATTCACCACTGCACTTCATGGAAATGATTTGATTGGATGGAGCTGAATGTCTCCTCTGTTGGGTGAAATTCACCACTGCACATCATGGAAATGATTTGATTGGATGGAGCTGAATGTCTCCTCTGTTGGATGAAATTCACCACTGCACTTCATGGAAATGATTTGATTGGATGGGGCTGAATGTCTCCTCTGTTGGGTGAAATTCACCACTGCACATCAGGGAAATGATTTGATTGAATGGAGCTGAATGTCTCCTCTGTTGGGTGAAATTCACCACTGCACATCATGGAAATGATTTGATTGGATGGAGCTGAATGTCTCCTCTGTTGGGTGAAATTCACCACTGCACATCATGGAAATGATTTGATTGGATGGAGCTGAATGTCTCCTCTGTTGGGTGAAATTCACCACTGCACTTCATGAATGATTTGATTGGATGGAGCTGAATGTCTCCTCTGTTGGGTGAAATTCACCACTGCACTTCATGGAAATGATTTGATTGGATGGAGCTGAATGTCTCCTCTGTTGGGTGAAATTCACCACTGCACTTCATGGAAATGATTTGATTGGATGGAGCTGAATGTCTCCTCTGTTGGGTGAAATTCACCACTGCACATCATGGAAATGATTTGATTGGATGGAGCTGAATGTCTCCTCTGTTGGGTGAAATTCACCACTGCACATCATGGAAATGATTTGATTGGATGGAGCTGAATGTCTCCTCTGTTGGGTGAAATTCACCACGGCACATCATGGAAATGATTTGATTGGATGGAGCTGAATGTCTCCTCTGTTGGGTGAAATTCACCACTGCACATCATGGAAATGATTTGATTGGATGGAGCTGAATGTCTCCTCTGTTGGGTGAAATTCACCACTGCACATCATGGAAGGAATGGATTTGATTGGATGGAGCTGAATGTCTCCTCCTCCTGTTGGTGAAATTCACCACTGCACATCATGGAAATGATTTGATTGGATGGAGCTGAATGTCTCCTCTGTTGTGTGAAATTCACCACTGCACATCATGGAAATGATTTGATTGGATGGAGCTGAATGTCTCCTCTGTTGTGTGAAATTCACCACTGCACATCATGGAAATGATTTGATTGGATGGAGCTGAATGTCTCCTCTGTTGTGTGAAATTCACCACTGCACATCATGGAAATGATTTGATTGGATGGAGCTGAATGTCTCCTCTGTTGTGTGAAATTCACCACTGCACATCATGGAAATGATTTGATTGGATGGAGCTGAATGTCTCCTCTGTTGTGTGAAATTCACCACTGCACATCATGGAAATGATTTGATTGGATGGAGCTGAATGTCTCCTCTGTTGTGTGAAATTCACCACTGCACTTCATGGAAATGATTTGATTGGATGGAGCTGAATGTCTCCTCTGTTGTGTGAAATTCACCACTGCACTTCATGGAAATGATTTGATTGGATGGAGCTGAATGTCTCCTCTGTTGGGTGAAATTCACCACTGCACATCATGGAAATGATTTGATTGGATGGAGCTGAATGTCTCCTCTGTTGGGTGAAATTCACCACTGCACTTCATGGAAATGATTTGATTGGATGGAGCTGAATGTCTCCTCTGTTGGGTGAAATTCACCACTGCTGCACATCATGGAAATGATTTGATTGGATGGAGCTGAATGTCTCCTCTGTTGGGTGAAAAATTCACCACTGCACATCATGGAAATGATTTGATTGGATGGAGCTGAATGTCTCCTCTGTTGGGTGAAATTCACCACTGCACATCATGGAAATGATTTGATTGGATGGAGCTGAATGTCTCCTCTGTTGGGTGAATTCACCACTGCACATCATGGAAATGATTTGATTGGATGGAGCTGAATGTCTCCTCTGTTGGGTGAAATTCACCACTGCACATCATGGAAATGATTTGATTGGATGGAGCTGAATGTCTCCTCTGTTGGGTGAAATTCACCACTGCACATCATGGAAATGATTTGATTGGATGGAGCTGAATGTCTCCTCTGTTGGGTGAAATTCACCACTGCACATCATGGAAATGATTTGATTGGATGGAGCTGAATGTCTCCTCTGTTGGGTGAAATTCACCACTGCACATCATGGAAATGATTTGATTGGATGGAGCTGAATGTCTCCTCTGTTGGGTGAAATTCACCACTGCACTTCATGGAAGTGATTTGATTGGATGGAGCTGAATGTCTCCTCTGTTGGGTGAAATTCACCACTGCACTTCATGGAAATGATTTGATTGGATGGAGCTGAATGTCTCCTCTGTTGGGTGAAATTCACCACTGCACTTCATGGAAATGATTTGATTGGATGGAGCTGAATGTCTCCTCTGTTGGGTGAAATTCACCACTGCACATCATGGAAATGATTTGATTGGATGGAGCTGAATGTCTCCTCTGTTGGGTGAAATTCACCACTGCACATCATGGAAATGATTTGATTGGATGGAGCTGAATGTCTCCTCTGTTGGGTGAAATTCACCACTGCACATCATGGAAATGATTTGATTGGATGGAGCTGAATGTCTCCTCTGTTGGGTGAAATCACCACTGCACATCATGGAAATGATTTGATTGGATGGAGCTGAATGTCTCCTCTGTTGGGTGAAATTCACCACTGCACATCATGGAAATGATTTGATTGGATGGAGCTGAATGTCTCCTCTGTTGGGTGAAATTCACCACTGCACATCATGGAAATGATTTGATTGGATGGAGCTGAATGTCTCCTCTGTTGGGCAAAATGCACCACTGCACTTCATGGAAATGATTTGATTGGATGGAGCTGAATGTCTCCTCTGTTGGGCGAAATTCACCACTGCACTTCATGGAAATGATTTGATTGGATGGAGCTGAATGTCTCCTCTGTTGGGCGAAATTCACCACTGCACATCATGGAAATGATTTGATTGGATGGAGCTGAATGTCTCCTCTGTTGGTGAAATTCACCACTGCACTTCATGGAAATGATTTGATTGGATGGAGCTGCTGATGTCTCCTCTGTTGGGTGAAATTCACCACTGCACTTCATGGAAATGATTTGATTGGATGGAGCTGAATGTCTCCTCTGTTGGGTGAAATTCACCACTGCACATCATGGAAATGATTTGATTGGATGGAGCTGAATGTCTCCTCTGTTGGGTGAAATTCACCACTGCACATCATGGAAATGATTTGATTGGATGGAGCTGAATGTCTCCTCTGTTGGGTGAAAATTCACCACTGCACATCATGGAAATGATTTGATTGGATGGAGCTGAATGTCTCCTCTGTTGGGTAAAATTCACCACTGCACATCATGGAAATGATTTGATTGGATGGAGCTGAATGTCTCCTCTGTTGGGTGAAATTCACCACTGCACATCATGGAAATGATTTGATTGGATGGAGCTGAATGTCTCCTCTGTTGGGTGAAATGCACCACTGCACTTCATGGAAATGATTTGATTGGATGGAGCTGAATGTCTCCTCTGTTGGGCAAAATGCACCACTGCACTTCAAGGAAATGATTTGATTGGATGGAGCTGAATGTCTCCTCTGTTGGGTGAAATTCACCACTGCACTTCATGGAAATGATTTGATTGGATGGAGCTGAATGTCTCCTCTGTTGGGCAAAATGCACCACTGCACTTCATGGAAATGATTTGATTGGATGGAGCTCAATGTCTCCTCTGTTGGGTGAAATTCACCACTGCACATCATGGAAATGATTGATTGGATGGAGCTCAATGTCTCCTCTGTTGGGCAAAATGCACCACTGCACTTCATGGAAATGATTTGATTGGATGGAGCTCAACGTCTCCTCTGTTGGGTGAAATTCACCACTGCACTTCATGGAAATGATTTGATTGGATGGAGCTCAATGTCTCCTCTGTTGGGTTTCCCCATGGCGACCTAACAGCAACTGCTTCCTATGAACTATCCTTGCTGGAACAAGAGAGAGAGAGAGAGAGAGAGAGAGAGAGAGAGAGAGAGAGAGAGAGAGAGAGAGAGAGAGAGAGTGAAGAAATGTACAAAAAAGTACCAAAAAGGACAAAAAATGCTGCCATTCGTATCCTTATCTTTTTCTTGTACTACGCCCATTCTCCCAGCTCTACCCTTAGCTTCTCTCCCCTCTCTCTCTCTCTCTCTCTCTCTCTCTGTCTCTCTGTCTCTCTCAGTGATCACAAGTTTTGCATTTTGAGTGCTATCATTCTTAATGTGATGCCATTTTGGAAGCGTAGTTAGAATCTTCCCCACCCCACCCCTCTCCTTCTCTTCACCTCCACCACGTGTCTTTTGCCCAACCCGTCTTTCTCCCGCTGTGTGAGATCGTTATGTCGTCTGCCATCGACTTCAGTCGGGTTTCCATATAAACCCGTATGAGGCCTCCCTTACCGGCCTCGTTCTTCCCCTTCCACCAACACTCATCTCTGGGTTAAAGCTGTTAAGATGGTCGTGTTACACGAGAGAGAGAGAGAGAGAGAGAGAGAGAGAGAGTAGGGGTGGGGGAGGGGGTACTGGTGATGGTGGAGCAGTGTTGGTGGTGTTAGAGTACAAACATCAACAGATAACATGGCAGCATCAGGCACACATCATCACCAGAGAAAGAGGGCTGTCTAATCTGACGTAACTTTCCACTCACCTGAACGTTATCTGTTCAGCTACCAGGGTCAATGTCAGTGGTCTGTGTGCATGGAGAGAGAGAGAGAGAGAGAGAGAGAGAGAGAGAGAGAGAGAGAGAGAGAGAGAGAGAGAGTTATTTTGGATGGTTGGAAGCATGGTACAGAAGTGAGTTATGCGACATCAGTCCTGTGACGGTTGCTTTTCAGATGATTACCGATACAAATAGAAAAGTACGGCTCACTTGGAGCAGACAATGGCGTGTCAGCCTTTCGTGACATTACATTTCCTGCTACCTTGCGGTGCCAGAACTTGTAGCTGATGGAAATATCAAACTAAGAAGCAGGAGCAGCAGCAGCAACAGCGGCCATAATGATCTGTACCTTTGCTGCTGCTGTGCTGCTACCATGCCACCATTGCAAGTGTTAGCATTAGTCCACCATTGGTACCAGGCATGATACTTTTATTCTGTGCATATTTCAAATGTGTTATAACCGTATTTTAAACCATTTGTAATAAGACTTCACAGCACTATGCTGGTAGACCAAAACACGTTTCTGAAGATTGACTCCAGATAGATGGACGAGTGCATATCCATGATTAGAAGTATTCTTTCAAAAAGGGGAAGTTAAACTAACTCCACAGTAAAAAGTCTTTCATCTAGCACTTAGTTTTTTAAGGACAGAAGTCAACGCCTCATTCAAAGAAAGTGAAAGTCAACTCTTCATGGCTGGGATTGAAGAAAACCAATCTGAGATGATCGAAGAGGGATAAAACCTGAATGGCATAAATGTATGATATGACCAGCTGACCAAAATGATCAGAAGGCAAAGTAATCAGAGATTGTTACTCTGTTGCCCCTAACGTCGCCCTCCCCCCCCCTCCCCTCCCCTTCCCTTTTTTCACCTGGCTGCTGAGGACAGGGTCAGTGGCGTGTGTGCATGGGTGGTGGGAAAGAATTATTAACGTGGACGGTAAACAAAGGTGACAGGGTTGGGTAGGAGATCATCTCTCAGAGTCCACATGTTGATGCAGCAAACATTCTCACTATCTATACCTCAGAGATGCTGATCTGGGGTCAGGTTTGTTAGTGTGGGTTGCATCTGACAGCATAGAATGAAAAGAGTACTACAGGCTGCTGTGTTTCTTGTTTTGAAAGCTGATTGATAACTACCACCACCACATAAAAAAAACTGATGTTTGGCTTCAAGACAGCAGTCCCTTGATCAAATTCTGTAGGTAAATCCACTTTGATAGGCGAACAAAAACTGTTAAATTATACAATATACAAGTCTACCGTATAAAATCTTGACAACAGGCACGACATCGTGAACGTTCATGTGCAAGCTACTACAATGGGTTACAGTGCCAAGGTCTGACTCCTTCCCTCACTCCTGCCTTGAAGGAAAAAAAGAACACCTCCCCTAACACACACACACACACACACACACACACACACACACACACACACACACACACACACACACACACACACACTCACACACACACACACACACACGCATACAAGGCCCCACAGCTGAAACGACATGAAAACTTCGTTCAAGGAAACGTCCAGTAATAATCCCTTAGGTATCTCCAAAACAGCAAGGCTTATTAGGCACAGCAGTGGAAACAACAGAGGAAAAGAGAAAAAAGCTGTGGGCTCTTCATCTTCAAGAGAGGACACAATCAGAAGACGGGGCTGTCAGACACGTCGTCCTGTTGCCCTCAACCCTCATCCTCATCCATCCCCATTGTCTTCTTCCCGCTCCACCCTCCCTCACAATCCCCCAACCCCCCCCCCCCTTCCCTTTCCCCTCCAAACCTGCGTTGCTATGGACGATGCCACTGACTTGTGCATTGTGCGTGTTGGGAGAGGCAGAGAACTGAGATTAGGATCGTTGGGAGGGAGGTAAGCACAGTGAGTGGGCGGGGAGGAATGGGTGGGAGGCAGTACGTTACTGAGAGATGAGATATCGATCTTACAGCGGGACCTTTACCTATGAGTGCTGATGACAGACATTGACCAGGAAACAAGGCTGGGCCGGGAAGAACCAGAGGGAAGTGATGCTCTTTGCCTGACATTCCTCAACTGTTTTTACCTCCCCTTTTGTTCAGATGATGATGGTTGCCCATGGTTGAATCCAATGCTTTCTACAAACAGTGGCAAGGGAAGCAAGCAGCAGGTACCACAGCAACGGTAAAAGAAACTACAGTTAGGATACTGCTGTCACTGTTTCTTTTTCAATAATGTGTTCCTTCTGATATTTCTGTTCTGATTTCTTCTACGACTGGTCTGATGCGTGAGCTACTACTGGAACCATTCCTTTTCCTGGAGGTGGTACTGTTGTTTTACTATTGCTTCTGCAGTATTTCTTAAAGTATATTTGATATGTTATATTTGATATGATGAACTGGTCATCTCTCTTTCTTAAACAGTAAAAAAAGAAATGTATTTTGACAAATAGGTAGACAGGTAGATTTATAGATTAAAAAATAGATGGAAGTAATGAGAGAGAGGCATACAGACAGACAGACAGACACAGTGAGGGGGTGAGTGGAGAAAAACATAATAATCACAGTACTTATTGCTCCTCTCTCTCTCTCTCTCTCTCTCTCTCTCTCTCTCTCTCTCTCTCTCTCTCTCTCTCTCTCTCTCTCTCTCTCTCTCTCTCCAGAGGTGCGAGTGCGCTCATACGTGTCTGTGTCTATGTGCGAGATTTTGTGTAACTGGGGGGGGGGGGGGGGGGGGGGGGGGGGGGGGGGGGGGGGGGGGGGGGGGGATCAGGGAGGAGTCTGGGGGAAGGGTGTAGGAGGAGAGGGGAGTATATGTAGGGGAGAAGGTAATATATGTCAATGCAATATACCTGTGCATGAGTGTATATTACATGCGTCCCTTGCCTTGTGTCTGACCTTTGTGTTTGGTTGTCTCTTGCTTTGCTCCCTGCTTGCAGCGTGTTTATCTGTTTATCTTCCCGTGTGGTTTAGCTTCTAAACCCAGCAAACCTGTTGTCTACAGATAGGTAAGAGGCGAGGAGGGTCAGCGGCGCTATAACCGGTTGCTACGGGTAGATGGAACTCGTGAGCCTGGGACGGCTGCTCATCTAGGAGAAGGACAACTCTGATTTCAAACCCGGGTAGATGGAACTCGTTAGCCTTGACAGGCAGTTCATCTAGAAGGACAGCTCTTACTCCAAACCCATCAAGTGCCAGGAGTAGAGGAGAGTTTCGTCGTGCGCAGACCCTGGTCCATGGTCATGGCTGAATATCCTGTACCCGTGTTCCAACTATGGGGAAATAGCCGTCGTTTCTTCCGACAGTGGGCTTTTGAGCCAGAAGATAAGAGAGGGAAACTCCGATGTAACACCTACAGCCCAATGGTTGCCTGGACCGTCTCAGTCTGCTGAGCTATCTCGTGTCCTCCTTGGTTCTAAAGAGTGGGATCGGTGCGCGCGAGCCGGTCTTCCCTATAAAGAGTCGTAGCGCAGGCGGGAAGGAAGCCCTGCAGTGTGGAGCACGACGAAATGACAGGTGCAGGATGGCACTGGAAGTCGCAGTCGGAACTCTGCATGTGGGCGGTGTGGGATATTGGTTGTTAGCCTGTTGAAGAGACAACAACGGCTTTCGTATGTTCACCCCAGGCACCAAGCCGCCTTTTCTAGAGATAGTGTGCTTGCTCCGAATGGAGACGGTCTGCAAAAGGGGACCTAAAAAAGCTTGTCTCACCCCACCCGGTTGGCTAGCCGCGGCCAACAGGCATCTCCCACAGCGGTAAGAAAACAGGAGAAAAATCTGGACGGATAAATCAACGACGAACTACGCAACGGAAACGGACTATGAACTTGAAAGTGGCATGTTGGAACGTACGGACAACGCAGGACCCAGATGAAAGCGACCGCCCCCGAAGACACTCAGCTCTAGTGGCGAGGCAACTGGCAAGGCTAGAAACTGACATCGCAGCACTCAGCGAAGTTCGCTTTGCAGAACAAAGGATCACTCGTGGAGCATGGAGCGGGATACACACTCTACTGGTCGGGAAGGGAGAAAGAAGAACACTGATTCTCAGGGTTGGCTTCATGATAAAGAACTCTGTTGCCAAAAGCTACAATACCTGCCACTTTGTCACTCAGATCGCCTGATGAGCCTCCGTCTGCCTTTACAAACGAAAGGAAACCAATATCTAACCATCATCAGCGTGTATGCTCCTACTCTGCAGGCAGATCCCATGGTGAAAGAAGTCTTCTACAGAGATCTCAGAAATCTACTGCTGAGCATCGAGAAGGAAGACAAAATTCTGATCATGGGCAACTTCAAGGCTAGAGTGGGCAGAGAAATATGGAATGGGGTACTGGGAAGACATGGAGTGGGTAATTGCAACGAAACGGAAGGATGCTTCTGCAGCGAGATTGGTCTGACTATCACGAACACCCTGTTTCAGCAGAAAGACCTCTACAAAACTGGAGACACCAAGGTCCAAGCACTGGCATCTACTGGATTATATCCTGGTCCGCCAAAAGGATGCTAAGGATGTCACTCATATGACGGTCATGACGAGTGCTGACTGCAACACGGATTATAGGCTAGTTCGTGCAAAGCTAGGCTAACCCTGAAACCAGAAGAGAGGAAAGGAGGCTGAGAAACACCACCGTCCCCAGTAAACGAAATGCACCCCTCGACCAATGGGAGGAACTTAAAACCATGCTTCAGAAGCCACAGAAAAAGTAGCTGGCTTCTCAACACGGAAAAATCAGGATTGGTTTGATGAAAACGACGTGGAGATACAAGAACTCCTCGAGGAAAAGAGGACATGCTATGGCAATATGCTCAGCTCTCCTAATGACCAGAAGACCAAAATGGGCTTACAGAACAGCTTGCAGCAAACTGCAAGCAAAATTGAGAGTCATGGAAAATTCATGGTGGATAGCATTGACGGAACGCACGCAGATGTATGCTGATCAGGGAAATTCCAGAGCCTTCTATGAATCGCTTCGCGCAATGTATGGTCCACGCTACCAACTGCAGGCACCACTGCGCTCTTCGGATGGCACAGGCCTGCTTGTCGACAGGCAAGCTATACTACACCGATGGTCCGAACATTATGGAAACCTTTTCGGGGAAGAGAGGACTGTGGAAGCAACGTCTATAGGCAACATACCTCAGGAAGAGGTAAAGATGGACCTGGACAACGCCCCCTCACACACGAAGGAATCAAGGCAGCAATAAAGAAGCTAAAATGTCACAAAGCACCAGGCATCGACGGTATCCCAGCAAGGTATATAAGCATGGAGGAGGACACACCTCGTTCAGAAGCTTAAGGAGCTGTTCACATCGTGCTGGAATGAAGGTATAGTGCCACAGGACATGCGGGATGCAGTGATTGTCTCCCTCTATAAGAATAAGGGTTCCAAATCAGACTGCTCCAACTACAGAGGCGTCACACTGCTTTCCATTGCTGGCAAGATCCTCACCCGGGTTCTTCTGAACAGGCTCATCCCATCCATTGCTGAGGTAAACCTCCCAGAGAGCCAGTGCGGCTTCAGAGCAAATAGAGGACAGCTGACATGATCTTCGTACTGAGGCAGATCCAAGAGAAGTGCAGAGAACAGAATATGAACCTATTTGCAGTATCATTTATAGACCTCACGAAAGCCTTCGACACAGTCAGCAGAGATGGCCTATGGAAAAATAATGACCAAACTGGGATGCCCCCTAAAGTTCCTTGCAATGCTACAACAGCTCCATGAAGGACAGATGGGTCAAATCAAGTGCAATGGTGATTACTCTGAAGAATTCCCAGTCAGCAATGGAGAGAACAAGGCTGCGTATTAGCCCCCTACACTCTTCGCAATCTTCTTCAGCATGATGCTGAGAGAAGCAAAGGAGGATTTAGACGAGGGGATTTATATCAAATTTAGGACCGACGGCAGCGTATTCAATTTACGAAGGCTTATGGCCCACACGAAGACCTTAGAAGAAGCTATCCTGGACCTCTCTTTGCAGATGACTGCGCCCTCCTGGCACACACAGAAGAACCCTGCAGGTCATCGTAGACCGCTTTTCACAGGCAGCCAAGGCATTCGGTCTGACTATAAGTCTGAAGAAAACTGAAGTCCTCCACCAAAAAGCACCAGGGACCGCGTACACTGCTCCCCACATAAGCATTGATAGCCATCCCCTTTACACGGTAGAGCATTTCACCTACCTGGGCAGCGTCATATCGAACGATGCTACGGTGACCAAAGATGTGGACAACCGCCTCTCAAAAGCAAGCAGTGCATTTGGCCGCCTCCAGAACAGAGTATGGAAAAACCACTCCTTGCGACTCTCCACAAAGATGCAAGTCTACCGAGCTGCTGTACTGTCCACACTGCTATACAGATCACAGGAATGGGTGCTGTACCGGAAACAAATAAAGCAGCTGGAGCAGTTCCATCAGAGATGCCTCCAGTCCATCATGGGCATCAAGTGGAAGGACTACGTAACGAACATAGAAGTCCTGGAAAGAGCTCAACTGCAAAGTATCGAGTCAATGCTCATGCTAAAACAACTTCGCTGGGCAGGGCACATCACCCGGATGCCTGACACTCGCATGCCAAAAGCAGTATTCTATGGGGAGTTGGTCCAAGGCAAACGCAATACAGGGCGCACCACAGAAGAGATTCAAGGACCAACTGAAGAAGCAACTATCCCAAGCGGACATTCCCCCCAAGACTTGGGAGCAGTCAGCATCAGATAGAAGTAGCTGGAGAGCTTCAGCGCTCAAGGGGAACCCAACACTTCGCGGAAACCAGACGTCAGAACATACAGGAGAAGAGAGAAGAAGGAAAGACCCAGGTCCGCAGCCCAACAACGCAGGCCAGTTCTACACCTGCCCACAATGCCACAGATCCTGTAGATCACGAATTTGGACTAATTAGTCATCAAAGGGCGTG
>JADBJO010015385.1:32500-37500 GCA_016801955.1 Conus betulinus
AAAGAAAGAGAAAAGGACAGATAGATACAAGAGAGGAAAGAGAAGGAAGGAAGGAAGGAATGAAGAAAGAAAGAAAGAAGAAAAGACAGATAGATACAAGAGAGGAAGGAAAGGAAGGTAGGAAGGAAGGAGGGAAGGAAGAAAGGAAAGAAAGGAAGAAAAAGAGAAGATAGAGAAAAGAAATAGATACAAGAAAGGAAGAAAGAAAGAAGAAAGAAAGAAAGAAAGAAAGAAAGAAAAGAGAAAATGACAGATAGCTACAAAGAAGGAAGGAAGAAAGAAAGAATTCAAAATAAAAAAAAAAGAAAGAGAGAGAGAGAGAGAAGAAAGAAAGCGAAATAAAGAAAGGGGTATCGGCCTCAGTGGTGTAGTAATTAGCACAGTGGGTTTCAGACTGGAGTGCTGCTAACATTGCCTGACCTCACACTACAGGTGTTCCTATCTCTTCAGCCTGATCACCATGTGGACACGTCTTCAAAGGCAGCATAGACAACAACCCTGTCACAACGTTTCAGACAAAAACGGAACTCGATAGCATCATGTTTACAATCTTCATGCTCATTGATAATCATTACGACCGCAAATTCTGTGGCCTTCATGTTCTGCTCCCGTGGTCACTTGGTTTCGATTTTTTTTTTCTTCACATACCGATTGTGAGTCCGTGTTATAGTCATCAGTTCCGTTCATAGAGTGTTGTTGGGTGGACTTGATGGTGCCCTCGGAAGAAGGATGATCATTTATGTAAGACTATTTCTGTTCTTAATTGGGGATGGTGCTTACAGTCAGAAATTTTGCCTACGTCGGACCAGAACATGCCCCGCTGAGCATTACTGAGGCGATCCAATGGCAGGGCAGTGTCTCCTCTGTTGGGTGGCCTCAGGGCGATTTGATATCAATGGCTCCCGATGAACAGCCCATGCTGGGCTGTGACAGGACAATTTGGCTGCGGCTTTCATGATGGAGACAGCGTTAGCTTTGTATGAATAATGCTACTGAGTGGGCATGGAGAATGTCAAAAAAAAGGAGAGAAGAATTGGAGAAAGGGAGCAGGCAAGATACACGATGCAGGATGATAGACAAGCAAGCAAGCAAGTGACTAAGCAAACAACAGAGAGAGAGAGAGAGAGAGAGAGAGAGAGAGAGAGGAGAGAGAGAGAGAGAGAGAGAGAGTAAAAAGCAGCTATTGCAATAAAAATGCGACCAAAAAACGTTTGTAAATGTGCAGCAACTCGTTATCTCTCTCTCGTTTCCTCGACCCCACCTCTCAGCACCCCCTATATCCCCTCTCTGCCCCTCTCCTTTTTCCCGTCCTCCCACCTCTGTCTGCCTGTCTGTCTGCCTGTCTGCCTGTCTGTCTGCCTGTCTGTCTGTCTGTCTGTCTGTCTGCCTTCTGTCTGCCTGCCTGTCTGTCTCTCTCTCTCTCTCTCTCTCTCTCTCTCTCTCTCAGTGGCAGCAAATTTGCGTCCACATTTGCGAAATCGAATTTCCATTTTCTGTGCTTTCTTAATATGATGTCATTTTGGAGGCCTAGTTTATATTCCTCCTCCCCCGACTCTCCCCAATCGCTCAATACCCGACTCGCTTTCCCCCACGCTCAACCAGATCGTTATTATGTCTGTCATCCACTTCACTTGGATTTCCACACACACCCGTAATGAGTCCGGAGTCCGGAGTCCTGTCTCCTTCTCCCCCACTCTCATCTCACTGGGTGAATGCCGCATTGAAGGATGCGCTCTTAGAGTTGTACTGCGTGAATGGTGGGCAGAACAAGACTCCTTTGGAGTTAGACCAGTGAAAATGGGCCAGTATAGGCCATTCTGTAGTGGTCCAACTTTAAGACCACAATCTGAACTAGTCATGAACTTGATGTGGCTTGGTCCTTTTAAAGTGTAACAAGGCAAGGACCAAAACACCTGCATGATGGGGGTGGGGTGGGGTGGGGGCTTCTTCTCCGAAGACCTTTGGCTGTCCTGCTCTCCATAGAGTTTCTTCCTTCTCAGGGAAAGAAGATCCCCAAATACGGTATCTGTATCAGTAGAGTCTGTTTTCAATGGCGAGGTCTTCTAGTTCGCGATCTGTATTTGTTGAATTATGCCCTAGATGAAGAGGGAAGAGAATTAGTATCTCGCTATGCTTTCCCACAATTAGCCTGTGTTGGAGTCCTGTTAGTGCTGGTCGTATTCACTTCCACGTGAGAGAATTGTTCGGTCGGTTAACCTGCCCTCTCCGATTATCGCTTTGCATGCTTCTTCTTGTTCAATGTTCAGCGAGGCTGGCAAACTGCCTGCACTTTAACCCTCTGCCTGTGAGTGACCACCGTACCGTGTGTGTGTTTTTCAAACTCCACTGTCAGACACTATCAGCAGCGAGGTGTTGTGAACAGACAGCCTTCAATGTAAACCAAGCAACGTCATTCAGCAGAAGGTGAAGAGACTGTCCCCTGTCCACTCCTCATCGTTGGTGATGAGTACAACCTGACTATCTCTGGTTTCTGGAGTGAAAAGGATCCACTGAACAAGCTTTTGGGAAGCAGTAGGATTCACGCACAGATAAATAAACTATAACAATAGCTCTCTTGCAGTGGAAATTAATCCCACCGCTCTGGGAATAAGTAGTTTTCTAGAGCTCCAGTCTGATATGTCGTTAATCTCATCATCTACAGAAACTTATATATGTGGTTGATCGGTTTTCCAAGCTGGCGCAATACCTTTGAACTGTCTGTTCGTAAGTCAGTATTTTAGTCAGTAGAGCCGTGATGTTGAAAGTTCACAGTACTTTGGAAATAAAGAGGTGCATTTTAGGGCGAAGTGATCGATATAATCGAATTCACATCTATTAAAAAGAAAAAAAAAGCCATAGATTCGACGATGTTTCTCAGTCCAGCATGAGCGAGCAATGTTTTGCACTCTTGTGTCTCCCTTGAGACAAATACGGATCACCCAGTGAAAGTCACAATACTCATACAGATCGCCCCAGTTAAGCAATACATATCATAAAGATCGCCTAGTGAAGTCACAATATTCATACAGATCGCCCCAGTAAAGTCACAATAATCATACAGATCGCCCAGTAAAGTCACAATATCATACAGATCGCCCAGTTAAGATACAATGATCATGGAAAATTCATACACACGCACCAACACACACACACACACACACACACACACACACACACACACACACACACACACACACACACACACACACACACACACACACACACACACACACACACACACACACACACTTCAGCTTCAGACGCTTCAGATACGTTTTTATTGACAATGGACTACATTGCCTTTATGTCAAGGGGGGTGTACATTAAGATTTGCATTGCCGAAAAACAAGTTCATAATGCAAAGACACATAAATTGTAATGCAAAGACACATAAATTGTAACAGATTACGTAAATGTTAATGATGAGCCTCGAAAGCCATGTAGAAGAAAAAAGAAAATAATGACGTACTTTTTCGACAGTCGCAATGAATATGTAGTTGTTTGTTTGTTGCTTGTTTTTTCAATAAAAAAAGTAACAACATGATCATAAACACAAGTGCCTCACCCAGACAACACACACTATTCACTGAGAGAGAGAGAGAGAGAGAGAGAGAGAGAGGAGAGCGAGAGCGGGGAGAGAGGACGAGGAGAGATGAGAGAGGAGGAGAGAGAGAGGAAGAGAGAGGAGAGAGAGAGAGAGGAGATGAGAAAGGAAAGGGGAGCTGAGGTGCCAGGGGGGATAGGAACGAGAGGGAAGAGTCTGTATGTATGGAGAGAGAGAGAGAGAGAGAGAGGAGGAGAGAGAGGAGAGAAGAGAGAGAGAGAGAGAGAAAGGGGAGCTGTTGCCAGGATAAGACGGTCTGAGTAGATGAGAGAGAGAGAGAGAGATGGAGAGGAGAGAGAGAGAGATGAGAGAGAGGTGAGATGAGGATGGAGAGAGGAGACGAGAGAGAGAGAAGATAGAAATGATCATTTTCATGAGAGTGTCCTGGCACTGACGCGATTGAGCACCATCATCTGGTTTTGTTCTTAACCGTTTCATTTTCCACTTTGCCGCACACACAAAGGGAAATGGAACCATGGAAATTAAACCAGACGATGATGCTCAATCACAATCATGCTGTTCTTTTCCACCCACACACAAGACGAAGTAGGAGGGAAAGGGTTAACTCATTAAATTTTTTTTTTTTTAGAGGAAGTTATGTTAACAGCACATTGATCATCATGACGGGGAATTCAATTCACGGAATACTCATCATCAGCCTAAAACAGCTCTGTTGGCAGAGTGCCAGACTCGTGTTCCCGGCGATGCAGAGATGACTGTTTGAGTCTCCACAGAACCATCTGGCTGAAGTGGATTTTTCTCAGGGAGTTAGCACTGGTTCTGGCTCTATTCTTGTGAAGTCTGTGTAATAAAGCTAGCAACTGTGAACATTGCTATCTGCTTGTGGTGCGGCTCTGTGATACATTACTCAATCTTTTAAATGACATAACTGTACTGTAGAAAAAGTCGTGTGGCTTCTGTGATTGCAACACTTTATAAAAACCATGCTTTCAAACCAACACATTTCTAACGTTTGACTTATTAGAAGACGGATATGTCATTAGGTCCGGGACGCATATCTTTTAAAACAGCAAAAGTCAAATAAATTCCAGAGCTCGTATTAAAAATTGTCTTAATGCTAAAGTGCGCTAAGAACAGGAAATCTAAGTTTCATTCAACGAACTTAAAGATCAGCTCGCTGTATGTAGGTTTATGGCATATTAAACTGAGATAAATCTCACAGTCCCACCCCCCCCCACCCCACCCAACCCCTACCCCCCCCCCCCCCCCCCAAACACAAAAAGAAAGAAAAAAAAGAGAAACCTGAATGACAGATCAGCTAACCTTTGATCTAGAATCAATATTACCAGAGGCCAGAGCTGTCAGAGGCCCGTTATTCCGTTGCCCTCAACACACACACACACACACACACACACCCTCTTCCTCCCTTTCCTCC
>JADBJO010015385.1:42500-43941 GCA_016801955.1 Conus betulinus
ACGAGACAGAGGCGATTGACGGTGAAATAAACGAGACACAGGCGATTGACGGTGAAGGAAACAAAAGGTTTGTAAAAAAAAAAAAAAAGGACCACAACAGAAGAAAAAAAAAAAGCAATATAAAAAAGAGAATGAGATTGCTGAAAATGAAACAAGAACCCCAGTATACGGTGAGAATAATGGAGGAAGAAAAAAGGAAAGAAAGTGAAAAGTTGGATAAGAAAACAGTACCAGCCTCCACTGTACAGAGATCAGTGCTGCGAACAGCAGACTAGGAGAGGTGTAAGTGTGGGCGGGCGGTTGGTGGTGGGTCATTGGTTCGACCGCTGGAGGCCCTTATTTCGAGGATATTTTGGCCGCAGCTGGCTCGTGACCAAAGCCAGGAAGGCTAAGATTTCAAAGGGGAAGACTGGAGCCCTACAATCATGTTAAACAAACCATATGAAAACATCTCTGAGATACGCTCAATTTTTCCAGACCAACACTGCAGGTGTCTGAATCTCTCAGGCCTGATTACTGTATGGATGTGTCCTGTAAGAAAGTGTAGAAAACAGCCCTACCATGTTGTCCCACACCAGAATGGAACTCTTGTAGCACCACCTTCACCATCCTGATCCTCATAGCTGATTAAAAACAATATCATCCATTCTGTGGCCCTTTATGCCCTATTCTTGTGTGGTTACTTCATTTTCGATGTTTTTGTCTTTCCCGTTCATACACATTCGTGTCAAAGTTTGTGGGAATGGCTACGTTCGCAGGGGCTGTCACTGGGTGCACAGGATGATGCCTTCGAGAGAGGGATCCTCATCACGCTTGCCTGGTCCATGGTTAGTCAATTGGTAGGTGGCTTTGTAGGTGGTGTTCTGCGTCTGTCAGACCAAACACACACGCACCAATGAACATCACCAAAGTGATTCAACTGCAACACCAATGAACATCACCAAAGTGATTCGACTGCAACACCAATGAACATCACCAAAGCGATTCAACTGCAACACACCAATGAAACATCACCAAAGTGACTCAACTGCAAACCCAATGAACATCATCAAAGTGATTCAACTGCAACACCAATGAACATCCCCAAAGTGATTCAAGTGAACACCAATGAACATCCCCAAAGTGATTCAAGTGAACACCAATGAACATCCCCAAAGTGATTCAGCTGCAACACCAGATGCCCTTTGTTGTTCCGCCTCATGACGCACGGATCCCACTCTCTACACAGACTGCCTACTTGGGGTGGAGTTCCACACAGGACGAGTCTGGGGTGTGGCTTTGTTTGAGGGAGCCAGAGTTGAATGACGTGGCAATAATGCCATTGAAAGGGTGCGGAGGCGACACAAACAAACAGCACAGAAGCAACAACAACAACACAAGCAGGGGAACACCCCAAAAGAAATTGGAGAAAGAGATCAGGGACAGATAAACACTGAGCTTA
>JADBJO010015386.1:0-7500 GCA_016801955.1 Conus betulinus
AGCGCCTATGCATACGCTGGGAACTCACCCCACAATACCCCTCACAGAAACGCCAGACTAGATAGTCAGCACACAACAACAATCATGTAAGCACCACAAAGGTAGATGAACGGGCGAGGAACAGTGACATCGAGACAACACAACAACACAGGTAACTGAAAGGCGAAGGGGAAACGTGACATCATGTAACACAAACGACGGTAGACGGGAAAGCATGAGTTCACAGTAGCCAATCAGCCACACAACAAAGGTATAACGGAAAGGCATACCTGCGGAAGGAGCTCAGCCACCTACTTCCTTTTTACTGTCGTTTAAGAATGTAAAAAGGTCAAAGATACTATTCTGATCTTGATGCGCGATTGACCCGTTCAAACTGTAGCCTCTTCATGACAAAACGCAGTAGGCAAAGGCATAGTTAAACAACAACAAACCAAACATTCGCAAACACAAAACAAACAAACACACAAACAAACAAAAACCGTTTCTCAAGTCAAGTTAGTTTCCCTGTACGCTTGTGATAAGATCGACTGGGAAACAAAAAAGGAAAGAAAAGCAAAAGTAAGGACGGAAGGAAGGAACAAAAGAAAGAATTGAAAGAAAGAAAGAAGGAAATAAAGAAGAAAGACGAAGAAAGAAAAAGAAAGAAAGAAAAGAAGCAAAGAAGAAAGAAAAGAAAGAAAATAAAGAAAGAAAACTGAAGAAAAGAAAGAAGAAAAAAGAAAGAAAAGGAAAAAGAAAGAACGAACGAAACAAAGTGAACAAAAAAAATAAAAAAACAGGAACATGTGACTGGGAGAACGCTCCTGCTGTTGACAGACATGGAACGCGTTCAGTCAGGAGTACGTCACGCGATGAAGACGTTCCACCAGAAAAATGGGCCCATTTTTCAAAGGCCCCGTGCTCTTCGTCAACTTCGACGACCTAGTGCACTCTCTACATAGCACGGTGGAAAAGTTAGGTTTTGTCGGCCCATTGGAACCGAGGGAGGGAATATTCGAATCTAGGGTTTGCGGAGACAGACAGACATACAGACCGACGTACAAATGAAAGAGAGTGAGTTGTTTCTCATATCGCCTCATGATAGGCGAATGATTAGGTAGTCTGGTATTTTTCACGGCCCTGTAACCTTCAATCGTGGGCGACAGGGTAGAGGTGTAAATCGCTGAGCCAGTAATCCAGTTCAATGGTTTTAACAGTTCTGGACGGGGGGGGGGGGGGGTGGGGTAACAAGGACATGTACGTATTAACCAAGTTCCCCTCGCCTTGTTCCCCCCGCTCTCTCTCTCTATTATCCTTCCTCTCTCACACACACACACACACACACACACACACCACACACACACACACACACACACACACACACACACACACACACACGCACGCACGCACGCCCATCACGCACCGCTCGCACACGGGCGTTTCGCTAAGTTAAATCACTTCATTGCACATAAATCACTGCATATGAATTGAGTCCAATTTGCACCAAGACCGATCGTGACAGATCGGAACGAGCTTTCTGACTCTCTCCCGCTCTTCAAAGCCAGTTTCAGTTCGGACAATCGCCAGTTGAATCGATTTATTTTCCCTTTCATTGTTCCACTCATCCTCGGACAATCGTGAAGATTAGCGCGATCGCACGCGCGCGGTCAAGCCCTCGTAACGCACTCACGCCAGCACGCACGCACCACACAACACAGCACACACACACACACCCCAACACAACCACCACCGCGCACCACCGCGCTCGAACACCGTTGGTAACCCTCACACACCCACCCACACACCAGACAAAGAACAACACTCACTCCTCGTTTTCCTCCTCTTATCTCTCTGTCCCTCCCTGCTCCTTGCTTTTAACCTCCCGGGCTTTGGATGTGTAGTTATGTGTCCCCGCGTCAACCTAATGAGGTTGGGGCCAGTGTGTAGCCCAGAAAAAGGTCCGACCCAGGGTTGAGTAAGGACCCACAGTACTGCGCTTCTTATCGGGCGGAAAGAGAGGCCCATCCCCTCCCTAGATACTTTCATCTTGGGGGGGGGGGGGTGGTTGGGGGGGGGGGGGGGGGGGGGGGGGGGGGGGGGGGGGGTGTGGTGGGAGAAGGGTTTTCCTGATATCGGGTTTATGGAAACACAGGGGGATGGGGTGATAAGTTGGGGAGGGGGCGGAAGTCGCCTGTACCCGAGATGACCCATTTTCCTATCCCTTTTCCCCTCCTCTCTCTCTCTTTCCTCTCCTCTCCTCTCTCTCTCTCCGTACCCGTCTTCTCACCCGCTCGATCTCTCGGGGGGGTCTGCTCTCAACCCATTCTCTCTCTCTCTCGTGCGTGAGTCTGTCTGTTCTGTCTGTCCTGTCTTTCTGTACCCTGTCTCGTCTCTCTCTCAATCTCCCACACCCCCCAACCAACACACAAGGTTCTCTCCTCCTCCTCTCTCTCTCTCTCCTCGTTTTCCGCTCTCTCTCTCCTCTCCTCACACACACACACCACACACACACCACACAACACACACCACCACACACACACCCACACACAACACACAACCACACAACATTATCTCATTTCCGCTTTTGAAACCCAGTCCCTGACAAAATATTGGACAATCGATCATGCTGGTGGTCACTTGAACAGACCTACCTGATGAATCATGACCTTTCATAATTTCCTAATCCTCAGGCCTATCTGATGATACCCGTTTGGTGCCAATGCTGCTAAACTCTTCTTCAGCGTGTATAGCATATATAGGTACCTCTCTCCTCTCTCTATCTCCCTCTATCATCATCTCCTCTCTCCTAATCTCTCCTCTCTCTCTCTCCCTCCTTCTCATATCACTCCCTCTCTCTCTCTCCCCTCCCCTCTCCATCCTCCTCTCCCAAAATCCTCTCTGTGTCGGGGGGGTGGGGGGTCCTGGGGGTCGGGGGGGTGGTGGGTGTTGGTCTTCCCTACACCTCACTTCCCCTCACCCCTTCCTCCTCTCTCTCTCGCATCCTCTCTCTCCTTCTTCCTACTCTCCCTCTCTCCTCTATGCGATGCCCCTCCTCCTCCTCCTCGCGTCCTCTCTTTCCCACTCCTCCCTCCCTCCCCCTCCTCCCCCTCTCCCGCCTCCTCTTCTCCCCCCCCCTCTCGCATCTCCTCCTCCCACCTTCCCTCTCTCTCTCTCTCTCGCCTCTCTCTCACTCTCTCCTGTCTCTCTCTCCTCTCCTTCCGACCTGTCTTCACTTCCTCTCCCCTCTCTCCCCTCTCCTCCTCTCTCTCTCCTTCTCTCTTTTCCTCCTCTCACTCTCTCGTCTCTCTCTCTCTGTAAAGTTCTTTTAGTGTGGTGTTGTTTGTTGTGGTGTGGTGTGTTGGTGGTGTGTTTGGTGTTCTTTCAATGCTGATATTAATCAACACGGTTGTTGTTATAATATTCTGTATTGGTGGTTTTACTAGTGTTTTTCTGTTTCTCATAATCCTTATGTTTTTCATAATTAACTTTGTCTGTATTGTGTATGCTAGTGGTTACATGTCATATGACTATCTCCTAATTGGTTTTATATTTACGTAATATGTATATGTGTATAACTAGTGTTTATGATATTGATACCCTTGTGAAGAAAGATGATCTTCTATCTCTGCTCTCTCTCCACTCTCAACACAAAAAACAAACGACACACACCACACAACACAAACAAACACACGCACACACACACACACACTCTATCTCTCTCTCTCCATCTTGTCTCCTCTGTCCTCTTCTGGCTATCACTTTCCCTCTGCCTACTCTGTCTCTCACTACTCTCTATACTCACTCTCTCACCGCTCACTCCACTGTCTCTCTCTTGTCTCTCACGGCGCTACTCGTCTCTCACTCTGTCTCTCTCTCTGTATCTCTCTCCCGCTCTTCTACCTCTCTGTAATCTCCTCTCTATATGTACCGTCTCTTCTCTCCTCTCCTTCACCTCACTCTCTCTCTCCGTCGAGTCTCTCTCCCTCCCTCCTCTCCCTCCCTCTCTCTCTTACTACCAGTGGCCGACCTTCCTGGAGGCACCCGCCCGTGGCCATGGACGTCCAGTGCGCCTTGTCAGGGTCCACGGGGGACGCCAAAGCGCGGCCAGTCCTCGTTCCAACAAGCTGGACGTGTTCTCCAGGAGGCGACCCCCGGCTCGTCCACGACAATATTCTGGAGGTGCAGGCGCTGCTGAAGAACCGGTTCCCGGAGACATCCACGGCGATAGGGTTGTGGCGTAAGAAGAACAGCACTTCCAGGAAGCTGGCGTGGGAGGGCCTCTCCCGCCCAGGTAATGAGGGAAACCGGCTGCTTCGTTGTTTCGTCACCCTGAAGCCTCTGTGTCAGGCGGTGTTGGGATGGGACTGGGGTACTGGAGCACCGCGTGTGAGAGAGTGTGTAGACCGAGCTACGCAACGTGAGGCGGTACCCTCCTGTGCTATGCAGTACGGTAACAGTGCGACACACAGTGCCATATAAAACGTACGAGGACAATCGGCACACAACACAACGTAATACAATGTAATTCAGTGCCAGTCCAATCCAATCCAATCCAATGCAAAACAATACAGTGGTACGCAGAGCATTACGCCACAATACGGTCCGACGAAATATCATCCAGCCGTGAACAGTACAACTGCAGTGCAGCCCAGTACAATGCGAAACAACATGGTGCGCGATTCAAACGCACTGCAGTGCAGTATGGCGCTGCAGTAAAATTCAATACACCTTAATTCAGTAACGTACACTACAATAAGACCTCACGCACGTATGATACAAACAAAAAATGATGTGACATGGGATACATGATGTAATATACGATATTATATGATCGGGATATGACTTTGAGGGGAAAAAATGATGTGACGTGATATATGATGTAATATACGATATTATATGATCGGATATGACGTTGAGGGGGAAGAAATGGATGTGGCATGTGAGTTTATGATGTAATATACGATATTATATGATCGGATATGACGTTGAGGGGGGAAAAAGCGATGTGACAGGTGATATATGATGTAATATGCGATATTATATGATCGGATATGACGTTGAGTGGGAAAAAAATGATGTGACGTGATATATATGATGTAATGTGCGAGATGATATAACTGGTATCATGACGTTGAGGGAACCACACCTTGGCCAGGGAGTTTTTCCCTCTAGATCCTTCATTCCTTGCGGTATCCAACACGAATCTGCTCGTCTGTCGCTCTCTACTGTCCGCCTGTCTTCCATAGTGTCTTTGATTCCTCTCATCATTGTGTTGCCCAGCAACGCCAGGCTTACTGCCAGGGCCTTTTTTAAACAGTTTTGCCTGCCACTGATAGCTTCAAACATAAACCGACCAACGTGCTGTCATGCCCTGTTCTGTGGTGGTTACGGTGGCTGTGTACAGCTGGGAACCCTTCAACTGCGAAGAGGTAAGAGGGCAAAAATTTTAAAATAAACAACAAAAATTAATCAGTTAGCAAAAAAAAAAAAGAAATGCGGGTGAACGACTCTGTTGGGAAAAAAATTTCTAGTTCAGAATATATTGAAGGCAGGAATACTTTGTTTACAAGCGTGAACGCTCGCGCGTTTGCTCACACACACACACACACACACACACACACACACACACACACACACACACACACACACACACACATCGAAGGGAGTATGGATTGAGAGAGGGAGACAGGGGTGCGGGGTGGGCGGTGGGGGTGGGGTGGAGAAAGCCATTTTCTGTTGTAAGTAGAAGAGACCGTTGGCGAAATGGGTGCATGGCTACGAACCGTCTGTGGTATCCGTTCACACCCCCCCCCCCCCCCTCCCCCACCTCCCCGCCTTGCTTTGTATTCAACAGTTTCTGACGGCGACCCAGCAAGGCAAAGTATCACTGTCCTGCTGGGCCAGAACTGACCGCCATAATTCGAGAGGTTGGTACTGGTCACAGACGTAGACAGGAGAGGATAGCCCACCCCCCCCCCCCCCTCCCACCCCACCCCCTACCCATCCCCCTCGTTTTCTGTGGCCTATCATGCCCTGCACTCATGGTCACCTCAGTAGCGACATCATCTCCGCGTCCCGGCCTTGGGTTTGATTCCGCCGGGGTCACTGGTATCGGCAACTCTATGGGGGATGTCGTTGGACAGACGTGGTGGCGCCCTCTAGAGGGACACTCACGCCGGCTCCGCGACTAAGCAATTATTGTCATCAGTAGGTGGTGTCTTGCGTATGTTGGATCAGAACAGGCGCCACTTGAACACCAGCGAAGTGAATCGGCAGCAGTGTAGTGTCTCCTCCAGCGGGTCACCTCTTAACTTTGACATTGACTGCTCCCTGTGGATTGCCGGTGCTGGGGCTACAGCGGGCCGGGCCGGGCTGTGGCTGTGGACAGGGGGCTCGGAAAAAAAAAAGAACTGACTGCGATAACTCGAAGAGCTTGCTGTTGGTCAAGATGTAGACAGGAGAGGTTCGGGTACCCCGCTTCGTGTTCCCTCCATCCCCTTTTTTTTTTTTGTCGGAGTCCCGTCCACTCGTGTGGTTTTGTAAACGACTTCCGGGCGAGGGAAAATGTTCATTGAGCCCTATTGCCCTCTTAGGAAACCCACGTGCCAGCTTCTTCTTCCAATGTTTTAGTACTGGTCTCCTACCTACCCGTGGCCTTTCAAAATTTGACAGTTTTGACACAATCAGCGGCAGATGAATAGACAGCTGACCCGTGTCCAGGAGGCAGACCCAAAGCCAGTGACATGAGCAGGAAATGAGGAATGCCTTCTCTGAGTGCCATGGGACTCCAACTCGTGGAGGGCGAGGCTACTGTGCCTGTCCACTCTGCATCTTTGGTGTTGGTCTTATTATCGTGGCCCTGGTCCTCCCCTCAGCTCGCGCTGTTAACCACGCCAGGGCCCCATAAAAGAGAGTGAGAGTAACGATCACTTTGTCACCCTAGCACAGGTCATACTGTTTATGGGGATAAGGGGTACGGGTACGGGTGGGTGGGTGGGTGTTTGAACTGAGGAAGTGGGTGAAGGAGGAGTGAGGGTTGGTAGGGAGGGGCGGGACGCTGTGTGTGATTGTGGGCAAGGTGGTGATTGTGGGCAAGGTGGGTGATTGTGGGCAAGGTGGTAAGTGGGATGGAGGGGGGGGGGGGGGGGGGGGGGGGGTGGGAGGGGCATGGGCATGTCTTTTGTGCGCACAACGTGGTATCCTCTGTCTGACCAGAACGAACACTTCTGTGACAGTAGGATGGCACCGTGTCGTATTTGGTTCAGTGATATATCACTCACTGACTCTCCCAGTGTCGATCAAAACACGTTTTGTGTTGATTTCGTTTGGTTTAGGCAGCGGATACAATAAAGACATGACACACGTATTCATGGCACGGAGTGGTCTACATCAGTAGTGCAGAGCTGGTCTACACAGCTGCAGTGAACAACGTGGCCCTAAAAACCACGCTGGGATCAGCCGCCGTGGCGTAGTGGCTAGCGTCGCGGACTCTCGGCTGTGAGGTCGTAGTTTCGATTCCCA
>JADBJO010015386.1:12500-40000 GCA_016801955.1 Conus betulinus
GTATTCAAGCCTTTTCACTTCTGGCGTGCGCGCGTGCACTCGTTTGTGTGTGTGTGTGTGTTGTGTGTGTGTGTGTGTGTGTGTGTGTGTGTGTGTGTGTGTGTGGTGTGTGTGTGTGTGTGTGTGTGTGATGGTAGTGGTGTGTGAGTGTGTGATGTTTGCAAACCAAAACTCCACATTTTTCAATGTTTGAGAGAGAGAGAGAGAGAGAGAGAGAGAGAGAGAGAGAGAGAGAGAGAGAGAGAGAGAGAGAGAGAGAGAGAGAGAGAGAGAGAACACGAACTTGAAATTTGTTTAACCTTTCCCACATGTCATCTACAACTTTGCGAGCCTTCTACTGTGGACATACTGTCAATAAGCCATATTTTTTCTTTGAAGTAATCACATCTTAATTCGTGGGTGTACATAGTTTTATCTCGCGAACCATACCCTTCCATGTGGAACCATACCCTTCCATGTGGGAACCATACCCTTCCATGTGCGGTGAATGTTCAGCAGTCCATGCTTTCTGTGTTTAGAAGAACAATGTCTCGACGCAGATTGTGTTTATAGAGTGAACCACGCTTTTAACAAGACGGACGACGATTGAACTGCGTCGTAAATGTACAGTATGGTTTTCTCCAGATGAACAATGCTTCTCCATACATTTTTGTGCAGTTACCCTTGCTGTTATCTTGTTGAACTGTGCCTTGTCGCTCGTTGTAGGTATACTGCTGAGAAACGACGGTTTTTCCCATGTTCGTGGGTGTGCAGTGATCCATGCTTTTACCTCCACAACCATGCCTTGCCTTACGATGTTGGGTGTGTAGAATCCATGGTGATCTCTCAACGAACATTTTGCATTAAGTCGTGGGCTTTCTTGCACCTACCAAGGCTTTTTTTTTTTTTTTTCTTCAGTACAAGGCGGTAACGGAAGTACCTGTAGTATTTACTCTGCATTTTCGGCAGGGTTGGTAACTGAAAGTTTTCTGTTTGTTGTTTTGTGTACATTTATCGGCATCTTTTTGACATGCTTGAATGACGTGTTTAGCTTTGTGCGGATCATTGTCAAACAGCGGGTGTTACTGAGAGATTTACCGGTTTGGAAACATTAAAATGGTGAACTTGACCTTGTTTGAAGTTTTTGATGATTTGATACAGGATCAAGTGCCTGCCCCACCCCCCCCCCCCCCTCCCGCCCACCTTCCTGATTCAGAGCAAGCCATGGAGGTCATAGTAGAGCGTAGATGTCTTTTGAAGATACCAAACATGCACCTCGCCCCACTCCTCTGTGAGTTCATCCTTCAAGATCACTGCAGCAGTGATAGTGCAGTAGGCCACATGCGAGTTGTTACTTCTTTTTCAGAACTGCCTAGACATTGCCACTGGGGCTGAGATCGAGAAGGACTATGTTGGCCATTGCAGGATTGGAGTGGACTGCTGTCGTTTCCTCTGTTCCGTTTCAGGGGGCTTGCGAGTGGAGGCGCTATCTTCTTTATGGAGGTATCGTCTCCTAGGAAAAAAATCGATGAACGGGGGTGTGCGGGTATGGTCTGGCACTACTTGACTGTAGTTCTTACAGTTCATCGTTCCTTCCACGAAGACGAGAGCAGACACAGCGCGATGAATGAAAGCCAGCCCCTTGCCATGAGTTTCAGACTGCAACAGGGGGATCACTCACCAAGCTCGCGCCTTCTGGTCGCCACAGTTTTAGAGGACATTCAGCACACTGTTACACTGCCAGTGTTCTTTGGATCCATCAACTTCTCAATCACTGAGCAAGATGTATGTCACTTACAGCGAGATGCGAGGCATCGTCTGGACTATCACAACGCCCAGGACACCCAAGATGATTATCATCTGTCGTCCAGAGAGCATCAAGGTGTCTGGTGAGGCTTCGCACCGGGCACAACAGACCTAACAGTCACTTGTGCCGAAAGCTCAAGGTGGTGCCTTCTCCAGCCTGTCTTTGTGGGCAGGAAGAACAGACAGCGGAGCATGTGCTCCAAAAAATGCCCATTACATGAACAGACAAGGAGAGAGGTGTGGCCAACAGAGACGGCTCTAATGACGAAGCTCTACGGCAGTCTACAAGAGCTGAAGAAAACGGCACTGTTGATCTCAGGGGCCGGACTGACTGTGTAGACCAAGGCGTTCGCAAAGAAGAAGAAGAAGAAGAGAAGAGCAAGATGCATTTCATATGGTGATTCACAGTGCAGTACACTCTTGTCTGACAGACACCCAATTTCTCCTGCACATTCTGTTTGCTGCACTGACCCAGGCTTCTTTGTAGAGTTATTATATATATATATATATATATATATATATATATATATATATATATATATATGTGTGTGTGTGTGTGTGTGTGTGTGTGTGTATATATAATGCTGAACAATCAAGTAGTGGGGGAAACCAAGTGCAGGTTAACAATTTCTTCTGTCATTATAGTAATGACTTGGCAAAGATTTGAATTTGAGTGGGAAAAAAAAATTGAAGACGAAGTAAATGGGAAAATGTATATCATAAGGATGAAACCCTTCACTAGCTGCGTGAGGAAACTATTGCAATCCCTCTAGAAGACAGATCTATATGTATCGCCTGCTCCGAGGCCTTTCGTCCGCTGGATCGGACTCATCAGGGAGACACGGCTGATTGTGTCTGTGCTCTTGGCGTCAGATAGAGACACACCACAGTCCATAATTCTGTGGTGTTCCGACCGCCAAGGGTTCGAAAAAGAACTATATATATATATATATATATATATATATATATATATATATATATATATATATATATATATATATATTGAATTATAAACAAAGCTTGCTCTTATGTCTCAGATTGTAGAAATAGGGGGGTGGTAAGCCTTCATATCTGCAGTGGTAGATGATTCTGCCTAACTGACAGTATGTGCTTGAGTGGGGTGAATGGGGAATAAGTAAATGCTTCTCAAAATGAACCTTCAGCAAGCTTACGGTCTCCAAAGAGGGAGACCATCTCCAATGGGGAGAAAGCTCACTAACATGTTACTCCTGGTCAGATACCGGTATTTCGAAACCTGATTGTTTCTCCTCAGTGACCGCGGAAAGTGGTAATTTGACTCCTCCTCTGCCCTCTCAGTCTTTAAGAAGAATGCTATACCAAAAAAGGCTGGTGTGCAATACATATAGTATGTTTGTTGAGTTTTCAAAACGATATATATATATCGACTAATAAGTAGCCGCTGGTCCTGAAATCATTAAAAACACATGTTAAAGCTTAGGTTAAAGCGACATGGGCCGTTAGGGCAGTGAACTGTCAGAGGCTCACCGTGTCAAGGGCACAGTATGATGGAAAGCGGAGCCCATCCCCCTTCTTCTTCTGCTGCCATAACCTCCCCCTCCCTGAACCAGCCATTGACTGCTGCGTGGGGACAAGGAAGATTTTCAAGTCGTTGACTCCTCGAGAGGTTCGAACTCGGGGCCCTCAGTTCCGCAGACTGAGGCTCTCTTTGACGGACAGGCCCCTCCACTTTTGTCAGTCATTGATCAGAGCTGAAACCTGTCTTACTGTGAGGACATTTTCAGTGTTTGGAAACTGACGAGGGGAGAGGTGAGGGTGGGACGGGGTTGGAGAGGTGGAGTGCACAAGGTCAGCACGAGCAAGGAACGCGCGTTAAATAAGCACCATTGACAGAGCATGCCGCATGGGCAGACACTAATGGCCATACATCTTTCAACACACACACACACACACACACACACAACACACACACACACACACACGCACGCACGCACGCACGCACGCACGCACGCACGCACGCACGCACGCACGCACGCACGCACGCACGCACGCACACACACACACACACACACACACACACACACACACACACACATGCGCACAAACGTACTGACTGTCTGACTTAAACCAGTTGAGTCAGATTCGCTTGTAGTTGTACCGCATGTATGAAAACCATTGTGTAACAGAATGCTAACAAACTTGAAAAAACAGACATATTAAAAAAAATAGACGTCGAAGAAAAGGTAATGTCAATAAAGAATTTATCTAAAATCGTGTATCGTTTTTATTTTTTACACACACACACTCCAGAAACCTCCCTTTTCTCCCTCCCAGAAACTATTACACCCATACACACACCCCGTCCCCTTCTTCATTGTTTCCCAGGTGAAAACGCCCCCCCCCTCCCTCTCTCTCTCACACACACGCGCGCACGCGCACTCTCTCCCCCCCCCCCCCCCCCTCTCTCTCTCTCTCTCTCTCTCTCTCTGTCTATAGGACATTATTGATCTGCCTAATAACGATGGTAACAAACTTTTCGTCTAATACTGTTAGACACCTTAACATTGCAAGGGGGCAAAACTAAAGACTTCAGAGCTTTTACATTTGATTATTTCCCCTGAAAGTTAAACGTGGATGTGGACGGAGGGGACAAGAAGAAAAGCCCAATGTTAATCGTGATCAGTTCGATGGAGAGAGAGAGAGAGAGAGAGAGAGAGAGAGAGAGAGAGAGAGAGAGAGAGAGAGACACACGCACAGCATGCGCGCGCGTGCGCACTCATGCTCTCTCTCTCTCTCTCTCTCTCTCTCTCTCTCTCTCTCTCTCTCTCTCTCTCTCTCTCTCTCTCTCTCTCTCTCTCTCATGAAAGACACCCCCTTCTCCCCTATCCCCCTGCAGATATATACACCTGGCAGACGTGCTTATCTGGAGTTTTCAATCGCAGATTTGCGGTCTTGCGATACCCTTACATTAACTTCGTCATAATACCCAGACCCAACAACAGTCCATCTCACCCCCACTCCTCCTCTCCCCACAAAAAAGCAAAACAAAACAAGCACGCAAGCACAAAAGCCAAAAACAGTAAACAAAACCACACTGCAAAAAATGCAGATAATGTCGCTCATGCAATGGTCATCGGAAAACAAAACCACACGACACAACTTCAACAGAAATTGAAGGGTGACGCTATTTCCTTTTTAACGAGGAAAGGGAAAGACAACTCTACTGTCCCAAATTTTCAAGCACAGTTTAACTTTTATTCCATTTTCTTTTCTTTTAAATATTTGCTCTCCTCTCTCTCTCTCTCTCTCTCTCTCTCTCTCTCTCTCTCTCTCTCTCTCTCTCTCTCTCAGACACACACACACACACACACACACACACACACCACACACACACACACACACACACACACACACACACACACACACACACACACACTGTGAGCGCGCAACCCCATCCACCCCTTTCCACCCACCCACATATGGTAATAGTAAATTATTGTTTTGCTTTCTTCAGATTAGGACCTGCAAAACGGTAAAGAACGATGTCGAGAACTCTGTCCAAAAGTTAATAAATTATTTCAAAACGGATATCACATTCGGTTTGTTGCTGTTTACTCTGTTACTCTGAAAGGAAACCGTTGTTTTGAGAAAAAAAGCCAACAAACAAAGCGACGCTTTAAAAAAAAAAACAACAACTATAGGACATCATAGTCTACAAAAAAAAACGATGGTAAGAAACTTTTCGTTCGATATATCTAACTGTGTGCAAGGGTGGGAAAAATTACACACACACACACACACACACACACACACACACACACACACACACACATATATATATATATATATATAGAGAGAGAGAGAGAGAGAGAGAGAGGCGCATCCTTACCCTCTCTCCCCACACTCATATACACACCTTGCAGACACAATTGCCTGGTATTTTAATTCATAGGTTAGCAATCTTGCAATACCCTTACATTTACTTGGTGATATTACCCCACACTTCATAACCCCCCCCCCCCCTCCACACACACACACACACACACACACACACACACACACACACACACACACACACTTGTTTTGCGGCTTGGCCTTAATGGTGGTCCTGGACAGAGAGTAGCTGGTAGATCTGTCCATCTGCTCCTTTGTAGCGCCCTCCTTTGCCAGGGAGTCAGCAGTCTCATTGCCGGGCACGTTGCAGTGGGAGGGAATCCACTGCAGGGTGACTGTGTGACTTGTGCAGAGGGAGGCGAGAGATGAGGACAGATCGTTGAGTTCTGAATCTCTGTTGGACCGATTGGCCTGCAAGATGGACGGGGCGTCAGTCAGGAAGACAACGTTGTGGCTGGTGTAGGGGCTGACCTCCATGTGGCTGCTGCTACTGTTTTCAGGGCTTCAAGTGGTAGCATCCACGCCACAACAGAGCAGACCCGCACTACCTGCTGACTCGTCGAGAGCAGGTAGCAATTTTCAGGCTCAGGACAGGACACAACCGCCTGAAACACCACCTTTATTCTAAACTCCACATCAGCAACACAAAGCAGTGCCCCTGCAGAACAGGCAGCCAGACAACAGAACATCTGCTGCAGTCCTGCTCGCTCCACCAAGCGCTCCAAGAGAAAACCTGGCCCGACCCAATCCCAGCGGCCGGAAGCTGTACGGAAGACTGGAGGACCTGCTGTGTACTGCTACCTTCGTCGGGAAGACGGGGGAATCCATCTAATAAATGGCGAACGAGGCAACAATAACCCCCTCCACCCCCACCCCCAATGAAAAAAAAAACAACAACAAACAAACAAAACAACAACAACAACAAAACAAAACCCCGCACAAACAAGAACAGAAGTATAAAAACAAAGTTGTAAACGAAAGCTCACCGGAAAAAGGCAGATATGTCGCGCATACAACGTTGAACTGAAAATAGTAAATTCATGATCGACTACATTTTCTTATTGACGAGGGGGAAAAAAAGACGACTCCAGTGCCTCCACACTGCAAGTACAATTCAATTGTTTATCTAGTTCTTAGAATATTTTTTTTCTAACTTAGGATTAGGTCAAAGTTGTTGTTATGCATTCCAGAGTTGGGAGAGTCTTTTGAAGGAAGGAAAACGACAACAACATGACCAACACCTCCGCTGCCCTCATGCTGCAAGCAATTTTTCCCCCTCAAATATCTTAAAATGAAGTTGAAACAATTAGAACAGGTCAGGTTTAAGCTTAGAATATTGCATTTCAGACTTGGGACAGTCTTCCAGTGTTTGTCATCTTAGCTCCATCTCTGATGTAGCCTATTTGTGAACACTGCTTTCTGGTCCAAGACAATCCGGCTTTTATCTTGGGCTCTAGCGACGTTTTCAGGATCAGGATCAGGATCAGGGGCGTTGTATCAAAAACAACTTAGCCTATTTAGGCTTTTTACACCCCTTCTGTATATATACATAATTTTTTTTCGTGACTGTTGGTCGGGTCGTAGGCTAGCTCATTCCTATTATCCATCAAATTCATATCTCATTTTAGTTAATACTTCATGTTTATCTATGAGGTTCTTAAAAACATTAATACTAGGTGCACGTTTGATGTTAAGTGTTAGTTCATTCCAAAAATTGGTTACTTTGTTAGTAAAAGTACAGTTTCTCAAATGAGTTTTTGAATATTGTTTTAATATTTTATCTTCACTGTTCCTTGTAATATTTTTCAGTGGAGAACAAAAAAAAAGCATGCTTTATCAACATCATCAATTCCATTAGATATCTTATATGCTTGAATCAAGTCTCCTCTTATTCTTCTTGCCTTCAGTATTGGAAGTTGTAGATATTCTAATCTTTCCTGATATGAGTAATCTTTTATATTATGATCATCTTGGTTGCTCTTCTTTGTACCTGTTCTAGAGCTTCTGATTGTCTCTTTAGCATTGGATATCATACAGTGTTTCCATATTCAAGAACAGGTCTAACTAGTGTCTTATATAATTATATAAAAAAAAGTGTCCTTTTCTATAAATGTAAAGGTTCTTTTTATTATTCCAATCATTCTGTTAGCGTTATTAATGCTATTCACAATATGATTGTCAAATAGCAATTTTTTGTCAAAAGTCACACCTAGGTCTTTCTCTTCCTCATATTCAGATACTTTTATTTCCTTGTCTCCAATTTTCATTATATACTCCTTTTGTAGGTATGCTTTCCCAATATGAAGTACTTAACATTTTTCTGCATTAAAATATAGGTTCCAAGTATCAGACCACTGTACTAATGTTTCAATATCCTTTTGTAATTCCTTATGCAATTTCGGAGAGTTATAAAGTTTTGTCTCATCTGCAAAGATTTTTACATGTACTCTTTAATTCTACAGGGAGATCATTTATAAACACAGTGAATAATATTGGTCCTAAAATACTGCCTTGTGGTATCCTACCATTAACATCAGCATTTTGAGAGAAGGAACTACCAATTCTTACCTTCTGAGTTCTTTTTGATAAAAAGTCTTTAACCCAACCAAGTACATTTCCTACTATTCCATAAGACTCTAATGCCTTTAAAAGTCTTTCATGTGGTACTGAATCGAATGCTTTTCTAAAGTCTAAATACATCTATTGTTTTGCCGACAGCTAGAAAGTTCACTGGAGGACGTTGACTCGATGTTATCGTCTGCTAAGTTACAGTGAAGACTGCGCTGTTGTTGTTGCTGTTTTTAAGGTAAATGGTGAGAAAAAGACCCTTTTAGCCTGTAGTGTTCATGAAAGTATAAGTAGGCAGAGCTATGAACACCTGCTGTTGTTTATTTGCTCGTTTACGGTTTACCGTTGTAACTCATTCTTTTTCTTAACATTGAGAACAAGTCTGATTAAAAAGTTAAAAGTGACTTGAAAAATGTTTGCGACAGGAACATAATTCGTAATGCAGGGAAATAACATGAAATCCACTTCGTCAGTGCAGATGTACTAACTTGCAGATGTACTAACTTCCCCCCCCCCCCCCCCCCCCCCTTTTTTTTTTTTTTTTTCTGGTTTTACTCGTGCGTGTGAGCGCGCGCGCGCGTGTGTGTGTGTGTGTACATTGTTTATCAATGGTTCTTGAAAGCTGCAATCAATTCGGTTTGTTCAATGAATAATAATGCAGAGTGCGCATTACATTCTCAGAACAAAAAACCAAAACTAGGGAACTGAGCTTGGGTGTCTACAACTGAGGAGGATGACCTGTAAAATGCTGCTACGAAATATTTGAGAGCATCATCTTGTTTTATCAAGGTGTCACTGCGTGCAGACTAGTCCAAATACATTGTACCACAACTGCTAAGTTTCAAGACCACTCTGCACGACTTACAGCTGATGGATAAATGAATGAATGAATGAGGTAAGACGATTTAAGACGAGAATCACATGGATACGACTTTGTAGGTGTCTGACCTGTGCATTAACCAAACAGGTTGGTCAGATCTTGGGCACTTACCTAACATTTCTGCGCCACTATTGTCATGCTGGTGTTTACCCATGTGTGAATGTGTGCATCGGTGGGTGGCCACAAACCCATGTGTATAAGCCAGTGCATGCAGTGTAGGTGTATGCGTGCATTATGTGTGATTTGTAGGCTTGTGTGAGCATGTTCCTGCACGCAGGCATGTGTGTGTACATGTGTGCCTGTGCGTGTGGATGTACATGCATGTGCGAGGCGTGAGTCTGTGTATGTATGCATGCACGTGCATATGCCTATGTGTGTGTGCATGCAAGTGTGTGTACGTGCATGCATTGTGTGTGTGTGTGTACCATATGTGGCAAACGAATGTTCAGAAGATGATATCAATCAGTGGCAACAATCATAATAATGATAATGAATGCTAACTAGGATGAAACGACAACAATCATAATAATGAATACTAACTGGGATGAAAATGCTGCTGATGTTAATAGAAATGATGGTAGTAGTAATAATGATAATAATAAAAATAATGAAAAAAATTAAGTAACCAGCTGCTGTGGCGAAGTGGTTAGCATCGCGGACTCCCGGCTGGGAGGCCGTGGGTTCAATTTCCTATCAGTCATGTGGGATTTTTCTGCTCTGACTGGCTCCTACCCAGAGTCAAGTTTGCTACGGGCTCAGTTGGGAAGACTGGGACCACACAGTTAAGTTTCATCCACTTAAAGGATGCGTCTCTGAAAGTGTTGCTCAAATTTCCTGACCAACACTGCAGGTGTCTGTCTCTCTTGGGCCTGGTTGACGCCGGTATATATCATAAAAGGAAGCGTAGATTACAGCCCTGTCATGCAGTCTCAGACTAAAATGGAAATCCGTAGCATCATCCTCATCATCATCGAACAGCATAAGAAAAAAGCCTCAAATTCTGTGGTCCTTCATGCCCTGCTCTCATGGTGACCTCAGTTTCGATGTCCTCCCCATGTCTGTGGCCTTGGTTTAGTTCCGTCTGGGTCAACGGAATTGGCGAGTCCATACGGACCATCATTGGACTTAAGTGGTGGCGCCCTCCGGAGGGAGAGCTCACTCATGCCGGCTCCACGACTAAGCAATTATTGTCTTCAGTAGGGGGATTAAATGGGTGGTGTCCTGTGTATGTGGATCAGAACAGGCGCCACTGAACACCACCAAAATGACTCGGCAGCAGTGCAGTGTCTACTCCGGTAGGTTGCCTCTTGACAACTTGACATTGACTGCTCCCTGTGGATCGCCGGTGCCAGGGCTGCAGTGGGATGGGCTGGGGTGTGGCTGTGGCGTCGGAATGAGCGGTGTGGGTGCAATGCCATTGAGGTGGCACAGAAGATGGGACAGAAAAAAAAAAAAAAAAAAAACCCAAAAAAACCCCTAGCATTTCGCATATGAACATTAGCAAGATTATTAAAGTACAAGCATACCACAACTTCTTACCCCGCCCCTTCCCTTGACAACAGCAAGTGGAACATAAGCACCACCAGGCAAATCATCTACTAACACCTCTGCATCCCCTCTAACATGAACATGTGTGCCTTTGGATCGCACTCAAGACTACCACCTTATTCTTTCCGTCTATCAACACTTGCACTGCACCTACAGGCATCAAAAGCTGTCAAGGACCCCATAAATCTGTGTTGTACCCTAGAATGTGTTTCATTTTTGGCATATCACCCAGTGCGTAACTCGCTAAGTATAAGTAAACAGATAATTCAATAGATCAACAAGAAACAAAACAATTTAAACTAAATGTTCACAACACACGCCTGTTTCACACACTCACCCATGCATCCGACATACTCGCACAAACATGAAAAATGTTGGCGTGCATGTCTACTCACACATGCACCGACGCATATACACTCACATCTATGACAGCATCACCAGCGCTGTTGTAACACTTCATAACCAGCACTCAACTGTTAATTAATGGAAAAATGGTAGAGAATGATTCCCTTGTAATGCAAGATAGCAACTTGCCAACTTTTTTTCATCAGTGTGGCATCTGAAGCAGGACGACAGAAAGCAAAGCCTCATGAAACTGCCTTCATCAGCAATGGTGTGTGAACACTTGGGTAAAGGAGGGGATACCAATTATATTCATGTTATTGTCTTTTGTGCTAAATTTGCCATTTCATATGTTGGCTATCCCGTTTAGTATTTTTTTAAATTCTGTTTTGCACACACATAAAACGAAGGTCAGTATTGAGTTAAAAAAAAAAAAAAATTGCACCTTGTTGACTGAAATTACAACCTGCAACCAGATCAAGTAACATTCATCAGGAGGGAGAAGAGAGGTACAAGTTAGATTGTTTGACCCGTCGGGTCAGTGCTCTCCCCTGTGCATATCTAGTTGGTTCTTATTGCCAACCCATCATATGATACATTCTTTTGTTTACGGGATTGAATTTGAAACAGTGGAACAATCCTGAAAACAAGCCTTCCATCAATAAACGCTGAAAGCTTATTTTTGTATCCTTGTGACAGAGTCCTCATGATTGACACATCTGTTTTTGGAAGCCAGAAAACAAAAATTACAAGTCCAACATTTGAGTGTCATATAGGTCAGACACCTCTCTGCCTAGACTTCAAGAGAAGGCCCAAGTGACTTGTTTGAAACTTGAAGTTGTCCTAGATAGTGCACTTGAAAGAACCCAGGCTGACGCTAACCGTTTCGGACAAAATTCAAGACACAGCAGAACCAGTCACATCGACAGATGAAGAAAAAAAAAAAAATCTTTGCATAGGGAACATATATGCATGCCTTCCTGTGTTGAGAGCCGACTGAATTTTGCATGAAATAATCATTAACTTGACAGTTGGAGAGACAGACAGGGAGGGAGGGAGGAAGGGAGTGAGCGACAGAGAGAGAGAGAGGAAGACAATGAGGTTATAACACAGAGATTACCAAGCAAACTGAAACAGACAGGGTATGAAAGAAAAAATAGGATGACAGAGAGATAGAGAGAGAGCGAGAGAGAGAGAGAGAGCGAGAGCTAGAGCTGAAGAACAATCTGTCCACACACAACACACCAGGTGTTTGTAATCCAAGTACGCAAGACATTTAATGAAAGTATGATCATTTTACACAATGTGTCATCACAACACTGTGTAAAGTATGCAAGACATTTAACGAAAGTATGATCATTTGACACAATGTGTGATAACAACACTGCGTAATGTCACATGCACACAACATAAAAGATGGCTGGATGTATAACTTCATTCTGATAAAAATGTGAACAGATCCACTGTGGACATTTCACAAAATAAAAGAGTATTCTTTTCACCCCCTAATTCACAGGTTAACAGACATTAAAGTATAATCTCATTTTAATTTCACCTGGAAAAAAAAAAAAAAAGAAAAAGAAAAAAGCCAGCAGGTGCAATTCGCCCATAGACACAAACGAAATTAAACCATGATAATGAATGGGTTGGTAAAGATGTGAATAAAGTAAATATTACAAAGAAAAGATCTAAAAAGCTAATTCACAAGACAGGGAAACGAGACTGAAGGAACAATGTAACATCCAAAAAGGTTTAAATAAAAGTCTGTGGTGGCTTTGTTCTGCAGGAACAAACACGTCACTTCTTCTTTGCTGCCTTTTTGGCTCCTTTTTTGGCGCTCTTCTTGCCTTTGGCTTTCTTCACCCCTCCTGCACACACACACAAACTAGTTTCAGTTCCATTTTCATTTGATCCCTTCTGACAACACCAACCCTTTTAGGGCAGTAACCACGGTAACCTTTGCTGTCCATCCTGGGTTTTTCAAAATGACCAACCATCACGATTTTCTATTGATAACCGAGACATTTCTTCTGCGTATGCAGGCTGATACTCCTGCGAACACTTCCCGTATAGACATGCAAGGATTATCCCATCTACCCAACAGAGGGAGTGGAGTTTTGTGTGTATGACTGTTTTTTTTATATCCTGCCATAAGGCAGCCATACTCCAATTTCGGGGAAGGTGCATGCTATGTGTAACGCGTCATCCATACCAATAGCCAAACTGGCCTTCTCTTCCGAAAGTTGGTGATGGGATTTTACGTGTGTGCAAAAATATTATGCGTGCGTTCACACACGGAACCTTAGTTTATAGTCTCATTCGAAGGACTGTATGGGAAATGGAGTCAGAAACCATGTTAACCCCGAGGAAATATCCCCCTGTACTGAAACGGCCCGGCAGAGATAACCAAGTCTTTTTTAAAATTTTTTTTTAACAGTCACCTCCACAAAATTAAGACTTTGTCGATAAAGCATGGTCTTGTATCTGTACTGGAAACTGTTTAATTAAGACAACAAAGATAGGAGTTTAGAAAAAAAAAAAAAAAAAAACCTGAGAAAAATCTATGGAAAGGCTTTACTCCTTTAGTAAAAGTATGGGTGACAGCAGACCCATGACAAACAGCAAGGCTTAGATCTTTAGAAGTAGCAGAAGCACTTTGTGGAGTCAAGGGCAGTGTCCCTGCGCGAGTCCACGCCCTCTGAAGCTGTAGATCTTTTGTAATTCATAAGTTCTAAACCGACCTTCCCTGGCACCTGCTGCATACCCAAAGCAGTAGAATATTTCTAAAAGTCATTTCTTTCCTTCTTTCAGTGTATGCAGGCTGATACTCCTGCGGACACTGCCAATGTAGACAGGCAGTGGAGTTTTGTGTGTATGACCGTTTTTTCATCCTGCCATACTCCATCTTCAGGGAAGGTGCATGCTATGTGTAACGTGTCATCCATACCAACAGCCAAACTGGCCTTCTCTTCCGAAAGTTGGTGATGGGATTTTACCTGTGTGCAGATGTGCGTACGTTCACACACGGAACCTCAATTATAGTCTCATTCGTAGGACTGTATGGGGAATGGAGTCAGAACCAATGTTAACTCCGAGGGAAAACCCCCCCCTGTACCGAAATTCGAACCCGCAACCCCAGGATGACAAGTCCGGAGCTCTACCAACTGAGCTATTCTGGCCGCCCAAAGTCATCTGAAGTCCTGTGAATTAACAATATCTTGCACCCACATACCAACACACACGCCTGCAAACCTCACTGTTGAGTGTGTTTTTACGATGATATTAGCAAACCTGTATCAAGAGCAACACCATCAACATTTACCTTGGAAAATAAAAATCCATGGGGGGATCAATTATTTGTGATTAATAATAATTTTTTTTTTTTTTTTTTTTTTTAAGAGGCCACAGAGAGAAAATAATGAATTTGAAAACAGACACAAATGCATACTGAAATGAAAATGACTGCATCAGATGTCAAGATGTATACTTAAGGATGATGAGGTGGTGTGTTCGCACTTTTCGCAAAACTCAATCCAATTTTGAAGCCATGTTTTACCTTAAAAAACAGACCAAAAAACCCCCCAAAAAACAAAAGGAAAACAACAAAAATTCATATTTAGTTCACGTCAGCGACCAAAAAGAAGCATATTCACTGTAAGAATAGCAACCAGCGATCAATTGCTGAAAGCAATCAACTACTCCAAAGTAGGCAGAGGCTGAAATTTCCAATGAATAAAGGCCTCTGGTGGTACTACAACTCATGCGTTAGAGCTGGCGGAGACTGAAATCCCGAATGAATAAAGGCCTCTGGTGGTACTACAACTCATGCGTTGGCGCTGGCGGAGACTGAAAATCCCGAATGAATAAAGGCCTCTGGCGGTACTACAACTGATGTGTTGGCGCTGGCGGAGGCTGAAATCCCGAATGAATAAAGGCCTCTGGTGGTACTACAACTCATGCGTTGGAGCTGGCAGAGGCTGAAATCTCGAATGAATAAAGGCCTCTGGTGGTACTACAACTCATGTGTTGGAGCTGGCGGAGGCTGAAATCCCGAATGAATAAAGGCCTCTGGTGGTACTACAATTCATGGTCTTCCAGTCTGCCATGCTAAAACACTAGAAAAAAAAATTCACTGGAATGCCTGGGGTTCCAGAATGATACTGATGTGCCTGTTTCATGCTTTCTCACAAGAAAATACCCTCTGAAGATTCTTGACTGTGCTACTTTCACTCTCTTTATGTTATTTGCATGTCTGTGTGTATGTGCATGCGAGTGCACGCGTGCGCATGCACTTGAAAATCTACTTCTGGTCTAACTTGCCAAAGATTAACCTAAATTAATTAAAGGATTAAAAAAAAAAAAAAAAAAAAAAAAAATTCCCAATTACTGGTACCCATAAATTGGAGCGAGTTCTTGGTGTAGTACACTGCAGAAGGCAACGGCCATTGCTGAAGCGGATATTGCGTCACATTTAAAAAAAAGAAGAAACAAAACTGTTACTTAGCTAATTATAATATTGTACTTCGTATTATTGAGAAGAAACGTTTACCCATTCTGATTATTTTTCAACCAATTCCTTCTAATATATGGATTCAATTTTCCCTCAGAAAACTGGTCCACTAGAATGAAAACAAACAAACAAACAACAACAACAAAAAAAAAACAACAACAAGTTTGTTTACATTTTATTCTGATCCATTAACAAATCAAGGGAAAATTGGCAAACACACACACAAGCATTCCATCATTACCTTCCAAAGGGCCATCCATCAGGGATCCACAATGTAATCCTATTTCTAGTTTTCTGTATTTTAGTGTCACCCTTTTCTTTTGGTTGACATTTTTCATGTGCACACAAGAAATTCTGGCCATGCGAAACTGGAAAACCCACAAAAGGTTTCCCAGCCTGCCTAGGTCCAAAACTACTAACAGTGTCCAAGGAAGGTCTACCGCCCAGTATGATATCCCAAAAGCTCATTTCCACTGAACCAAAGAAACTGAAGTGTAGGATCCTCCTTTCCCCCACCCCACAAAATTTTGTGCCTGCCAAGACCAGAAGGCGTGCCTACAGAATCAGCAAGTTTACCTGCCACCCTTGTCCTATGAACAGGGTTCATACAGGAAATGCAACACAAAAATTCCTCACTTTTTCCCAGGCCAAGACATGCATTTTTCAATACCACTTTCAAGACTTTCTCATAATGCAATGTCTTAAAGTGATCTTATAAAGACAAACGCACAAGAAACAAAATATCACATCTGAGGGCACGGAATATTTTTGTTTGACATCATAAACGCTAAATGATGCTGAAAATTAAAGCAACCATGCATAATATCAAGCAATTGCGCTTGATTCTTCAATTTCCAGGCCATAGCGCGATTTTCCACTTTTCCAGGAGCTGGAAAATGAACTTCAAATTTCCAGACTTTTCCCGACTTTTTAAGACCTCTATGAGCCCTGTATATCACTCCGGGCAATAAAATCTTGCCAGCCACTGATGGTAGGCAAGTCAATGTGTTAAATACATTGAAAGCTGTGGTTCAATAAAACCTACAATGCAGACTCTTCCGATTCTAACAAAAAAGTCCATCATTATCACTAACAGCGACATATATACAAAAAAAAAAAGAAGGGAACATATAGATACAAATAAAAGAAAACAAAATATACATGGGGTATTGTAATCTAATTTAAAGTGGTTCTCACCATATGCTAGGGGAGGAATGAATACATGTATTATCAATCAGGTTCCCTAGCTGTAAAAGTGCATCATCATGTAGTAACTAAAGTGCCACGTGTTAAGAGTCAAAACAGGCAGGGAGAAGGGAAGGTGTGTGTGCATGTGTTAAAAAAGAGAGAGAGAGAGAGAGAGAGAGAGAGAGAGAAGGAACAATCATGAACAGCATCAAAGTACAAGACAGTGTCTCAGCAGCTATAACACAGCAAAGTTTTTGTCATTGGGCACTTCCATCACTTGACTGTGAGTGGACAACATATACCTGCTTTCTTCTTGGGTGCTGCTGCCTTCTTTGCCTTAGGAGCTGAAAAAAAATAGAAATAGATGTTAACATTTTTCATAATTTTAGTACCTTCGTCTCTTATCTCTGCGAGCAGTTGTACAATAATCAAAACAGGAGCCCTTCCCACACTAACAACTAGTAGTCTTCTTCAACACAGACTAAAATTTGCTACACAAGTGTTTTATGCACATTTTCTTGCTACAACTGACTCGCCATAAAATTCAGCCCGTCTCCCTACAGACAGCACATCATCATAATATCATCATCTGTTCTTGGGATGGGTGGGGAGACGAATGGTTTCTTGACTATGTTACCTTTTTACGTATGTATCGAAGTGGATTACTTGCAAGGTTCTCACAGCATTAAGTGCAAAAAGTTGAAACAAAATCAAAATGTAATTTTGGTGAGTTCATTCAAAAGACTGCGCTGTTCTGAGAACAAAGGGTTGCAAATCAGCATCTTTCACAGCTATCAGAACATGAGTTTCTTACAACTTGTTCCAGGATTTAGGATATGGTCTGTTTTCAAATGGAAGTAAAGTGAAGCTTTTTGTAGCATACGTCAACACAGCCTCAACAAAATCTTAACAGCAAGAATATTTCTTCTTCATTAAAATGATCCACACCAGCAGCAGACAGAACAACTGAATATCAGACTGAGACAGTGTGTGTAGGTTATGTGTATGTGTAAGATGGGTACACACTGTATCCTAACGTTCATGTGTAGGTGTGTTTGTTAATCCATCTTTTTAAAAATTCTTTTCTTCAAAATTGCACACATTTTGATGTGGTTGCCGTAGTTATCTGTGTTGACCATTTCCATGAGAACACTTGCTACATACTATTAGTATTAGCAGAAACATGCACTCTTGGATAATTTAGCTGGAACTCTACTATGGAAAAAGAGTTGGGATATGTTACCCTCTTACATGGGCCACCTAACTTGTACCGAGTTACTCACCTCATGGTACAACCTTTTTCATCCAAAAATGACATGGTTAAAAGCATCTCACATTCCCCGCTCAAGCCAGTGGTGAATTTTCATCTTCTCGCTTCACTCATGGAGAACAGTAAAGTGAACTCTGTGCTTTACTTTACTACAAATGCTTACCCTCCAGTCCTGCACTTCATTCAAACTACAATTCCCCCCCAAATCAAACTCATGGAAAAAAACATCACACACAATAGAGAGCAGACCTTTGGCGGCAGCGGCGGAATCCCCTGCTGCAGCGGCCTTCTTGCCTTTTCCCTTGGTTGCTGCCATCTTTGCTCAGTCTGCACGGCAAATAATACAGACATGATGGAGGCCGTTCGATGCATGCCCATCAATGTGACCATGTTAAGAACCATTGCAATAACAACGTTCCCTCTACAAATAACATCTGAAGTGTCATAGTTATCATCACTTCATTTTTCACAACAATTTTTGCTGGTCAGTTTTAATTTTCGAGGGTCTGGATCAACAGTTCCTTCCAACCACTGTGTGTGTGTGTGTGTGTGTGTGTGTGTGTGTGTGTGTGTGTGTGTGTGTGTGTGTGTGTGTGTGTGCGCGCGTGCGCGTGAGCGCGCATGTGTATATGTGTGTGCGCGCGCGTAAATGAACATGGATAGCAACGGGTTCCTTAACTGACACAATTGAGGGTACATGTAGACTTTTTAACAATTATTACATCTGCTACAGACTCATTCGACTATCTGTTTGCTCTGTGGAGACACCATAGCAGTGACACAACATTGAATGTGCATGCTTTCATTGGCAGAGAAGGGAAGTACTGGCCTTTTCCTGTGTTACTGCAGTGTCTAACATGCTCACACATTTGATCTTAAGAAATAATGTGCATCATAATGATGCACCAAGTGATAAAGCAATGCATAAGAGTTGAACTGTACCTCTTCCATGCACAAATGTGTCTTTGGGAACACTGAATCAGTGAGTGACATACCTATTTCCCTTTATTCATCAAAATCACATGGTAAATAAAACTTGCTGAGTGACCATAATAACAAGTCTGAGCCGGGACTCGGAATCTAAACTACCATTCACATCACAGAACTTAATGAATCAAAACAAGAAATCATGGTGGGTGGGACTGTGTATGGGGTGTCAGTATGTGGGGGATACATGTGGCAGGGCCATATCTTCCTAAGACAGTGCTAGCCAGCATGCACAGCTCTCTGAAGGCCCGCCCCCTTTCCCAGCTTAGTCCCTACCCATGGAAATAATAAATCATTAAAAGCAGCATCAATTTGTGTTTTCTTTGTGATCTCCATCTGCCTGTGCTATTGCCATTAAGCAATAAACAACAACAACAAAAACACACACACACACTAACAGCAACAAAACACTGTACAAATACTTAATACCAAAACCTTTAATCCACAGCCCACGTGACATAAGGAACAATACCTGCACTAAGCACATTTCAAACTGTAATCACACTCATAAGAGTCATATTCACACACAGCCAGAACTGGCAGTTCGTCGTTAGTGGCAAGGCAATGTGTTCATGTCACCTAAAACAGGAACACCTGTGTGAATGGAAAATGTGGTGAGATCTGGTTTCCTCCTGCCTGGTGCCAGGAACTGCAGATACCCCATGAAGCCCCAAGGGCTAGCGGCTTCTGGATGGTTGTGTCTGACAAGGGTTGGTGAAGGGTGTGAGTCGTCCCAGATGGTCCTGCATATGAACCAAGCTTTGGGGTAAAGGAGGTGATGGTGACGGAGGATGCCAAGCAGGGGCTGCTATAGAAGTCCTGGCATCCTGTTAGCCAGCTGATTGAAACAAAAGCACCACCAAAGGCATGCCCTGCGCATGTCTGAGACTCACCAGGGAGATCTATTCTTTCCACTATGCACAATCCCAGTATGTTCAGGGCCAGAAATTCCCAGACAATTTTTTCGCTGTTCTTAAGATAAGTTGATTAAACAATCTGCTTATCCCCTCAAATTTCTACTTGCCCTCCTTGATTATGTAAAGAGACAGTTAAAAGCAACTAGTACAGGGAAGGCAATGACCAGTCAGCAAACATATTTCAACATGGCATTGCCTGCACACACTTGATGAAGGCTTGAGAAACAGAAATTTGGTATATGACAAGAAAATGTATTGTTTCACCATCCATAAAGAATATGAATGAGAAAAAAATGTTCCGCACTGCGTGAAGTGTATAAGAAATGAAAATGGACAGGAAAAAAACTTGTTATGCTTCTCCCACTCACATATTCCTGGTCTAATTTAAACTAATATACCTCCATATTGTTCTCAATCCCTACAGGTACTGTCTTTCTCATCACCACCCATACTCACTCCAATATAAACCCCATTCACATCTACACACATTTTATAAGAAAGGGACAAAGCATGCATGCTGCCAAATTAAAAAAAAAAATTTTTTTTACACACCTTGTGTGAGTGAGGCACCACTCTGAAATGGCTCTTTATAAGAAAAATCTTGGTTAGGGATAGAGGTGTGAAGGAGGGGTAAGTGTGATCGGTCTGCCTTGAAGCTGAAGTTAGCTGCTCATTTTTTTTTCCCTCTAGTGTGACACAATCAAAAACTGGCTGCTAAACGGACAAATGTAAAGAATATTTCCACTTTGCTGCCACGAGGTTTACTTGTCCTGGACAATCTGACAGGTGGGCATTTCAAGCTCTGATGCTCTACTTAACTTCTATTGAAATATTTATAATCATAAAAAAAAAAAAAACATACCTTGTGTGTAACAGTAATCTGCTGAGGTTCTGTTCTAAGAATAAAAAGGGGGGATGGTGGAGGTGTGAAAGTGGAAGTGAGACGATGAGGAGGGATCAGTCTGCAATGAAGCTGGCTGCTTAATCACCCTTTTCGTTATGACAGTAAAAAAATTGGTAGCCCTACATGGTAAGTGATACAGCATTTGCACTATCTGTCAAAAGGTTTAGTTCCACCAGCCAACTGGGCAGGTAGGCATTTAAACAAGACTGTAAGATTTACATACATGTATATATACATTAATCTTTAACTATGCGCTAACATCCCCCCCCCCCCCCCCCCCCCCTCCCCCCCCCCATGATACTCGTCTCTATTTTTTCGGTTGGATACAAACTACAATTTGTGTGTGTGTGTGTGCGAGAGAGAGAGAGAGAGAGAGAGAGAGAGAGAGAGAGAGAGAGAGAGAGAGAGAATTTTCTTTATTTTTCTTTTAATTCAGAGCACCAATTCAATGGGCTCGCTTCCTTGGTCACATCTCTAAAACTGATACTCATCCAAATGGCGACTCAAAATGAAACTTGGGGTACCGATCCTTTGAAACAACAACTGCGAAGGTGCAACCATATGTAAATTTTGCGAGCTGCCTGCTGAAATAGGCTTTCAGTTTCAACAGTTTACTGCTTACATGTTAGGCCTACAGTGTATCGTTTTTCGTCAGCTCCGAATTCCGCCCACCAACACTTCAGAGATTCTGGCGCAAGCACTAGCACAATGACATTGACAGGTACAGGCCACTGACCTCATTTTCTACGCGGAAGTACACGGTCACACTGCGTGATGCAACGGTAAACAGGAACCGCCACGGCCAGTTCAGAAAGTTTAACAAGACCCGATAATGCGATCTTCTTGCGTTTCGCATGTAACGTGAATCATTTGCTGTTCAAAATGCTCCGTTCATTTTGCTCTGGAAAATGGCGGTCACACAACTTCGTACTCGCGCAAGCTTCGAGCAGCTTTGTTGTTTTGCAGTTTCACATTCAGCGTAACAAGTGACCATTACAACGCTAGCATGATGACTGTTCAGTGTAGCATTTTTGTTAATCGGATTAAACTAAACACAGCACTAAAAATACAGCCATTAACAATTCATACTTACCGTAATTTTGGTAGAACTGTAGAACTCTGAATCCTTCCGTCTTCTTGCTCCCGCTTCAAACGACGCTTCAATTGGTGCGGGAAAGCGCGTTCATTTTGTCCTGACCTACATTTTTCGACCAATCAAATGAGGAGGTACAGATCAAAACCTCGTGCTTCCAATCAAATGTGAGTGTACAGTTTGACATCTTCGGTTCAGTATCCGAACTGAAACAGATTCCGATTGGCTTGTTTAGGGGGGAAAGAGGCTGAAGGTTAAATATGACACACGCGCGCGCGTTTCTCTCTCTCTCTCTCTCTCTCTCTCTCTCTCACAGAGGTCAAGAAGTGTTTTCAAAGTAAAACACCCCGTCAACTCTTGATTCGATCTTTGCCATTTCTCCCATCGCATCGCTGCTCCGGTGGGCCAACGAAAACTAAAAACAAAGCAAAACGCCGTGTGCCTTTGAATGTTATGGTGAAGCCCCTGAAAGACTGAATGAATAAACATTTTAGCGCGCCAATGGACGAGATACGCTCAAAGGGGGAGGGGAAGGGGTGGGTAGTGGCGGTAAATTGTCGGTAAACTACTCTCTCTCTCTCTCTCTCTCTCTGCATGTTGTAGGCCCTACTCAGGGCGAGAACTGGATGCAAAACAGCGCGTCAGTGCTTATCTATTATCCTCGTAAATCAAGAATTTTGTCTTGTCTCTCTCTCTCTCTCTCTCTCTCTCTCTCTCTCTCTCTCTCTCTCTCTCTCTCTCTCTCCTTCCCCCCCCCACCCCCCCCCCACCACCACCCTCATTCAGTGAAAGGTCTAGTTATTCATCTGGAAATGTTAGCTGCTGAATACTCTCCCACAGACATTTACGATACTAAATTGGAAATGAAATGAGGCAGGGAACAGTAAACAATAAACAGTAAACAATGGGAGCAAAAACTACCCCACTTGTTTACTGTTTACGATACTGTTAAACAGACCTCCGCCAACTCAGTGAAAGTCGAACAGATCCTGGATCCGCTCTGTTATCCGGATCCGCGTCAGGATCTGCAACAAAATAAATAAATCTGTCTTTCCAAAAAAAAAAAAAAAAAAAAAAAAAAAGAAAAGAAAAAAAATTCTGTCTCTGTACCAAGTTTCGTTAAAATCGGTTTAGTAGTTACTACACAACCTTGCGAAAGAGATCTTGAGTCTGCTTTTTAATCCCTAGTCACACAACACTGAGATTCGTACCAGAATGTAAATCAAGTTCCCACCAAGTTTTGTTTAGATTGGTCATCTATTTATTCATTCATCTACTTATTCATTTATTTATCTGCGTAATCAGGTAACGAACAAAACAACAGACCTGGATGAAATGATAAGTCCCCTCTCGGCGGAGTGACTGATTCAATTATGTGTTGTCACATCCCAAGGTGCCCCTCCCCTTCGCTCTCCACAGCTGTCTCTCCGGACACCATTGGCCAGCCAAGATTGTTCCCTCCCGGACAGTACAGAGCAGCCAATGTTGTCCCCCTGACGCCCAAAGCACCGCCCCCTCCGTCCCCCCCCCCCCCCCCCCCCCCCCCCCCCCCCCCCGGACAGTTTGGGCGTGTTGGACTTGGAGGGCTAGCAGATTAGATTACTCACTATGACGGTATCAGCTCGCCGGCTAACGCGCGCGCGCGCGCGTGTGTGTGTGTGTGTGTGTGTGTATGAATTATTGTTTTTTTTAAATGTCCTCCCTCCTCCCTCCCTCCTCCCTCCTCTCTCTCTCTCTCTCCTCTCCTCTCTCTCTCTGTGTCTCTCTCTCTCTCTCTCTCTCCGTATGTTTGTATGCGTGTGTGTGTGTGTGTGTGTGTGTGTGTGTGTGTGTGTGTGTGAATCATGTTTCCTTTTCTTTAAATAAAAAATGTTGAAATTCTGTTCATAATGTTTTCTTAAATGTCAGTACAACCATGGGTTAATCTGACAATAAACTGGTTTCAGTCAGCCTCTGTGTGTGTGTGTGTGTGTGTGTGTGTGTGTGTGTTTTGCTTAACGGCAAATGGGTTTATAAATTGTCACTAAACCTGACAAGTGTTCTTTTTTTCTTATAATTACATTTTATTTATCTAAAAAAAAAATTATTCATTTTTTTTATACGTAAACCCACTTTTTTCATGTGTACTCTCATAGATCTCCTCACAAGTTATATTTTTGCCACCTGAAACATTTTAGATATTGTTTATAACTCGTGATAAGTTGAATTTAAAAAAAAAATCAATAACCTGTCACAACCGACACCCCCGACCCAAAGCCCCCCCCCCCCCCCCCCCCCCCCCCATCCTTGTTAAAAAAAAAAAAAGAAAAAAGTCATGGGTAAAAATTGAACAGAAAAAAAAAAAAATTCGTCGAAGAGCAGTCTCTTTTTGCTTCAACGAAGAACTTTGGTCTTAATATTGTACGTACGTACATACATATGAAGTTGGGCTTGGTTTGGAGTATGATAGCTCAGTTAAAAACACATATATCAAAATCTGAAGAACCCATCTGGGGCATTTGGAACGCTGTGTGTGTGTGTGTGTGTGTGTGTGTGTGTGTGTGTGTGTGTGTGTGTGATTATATTTCCAATATCTAAACAGAAAAATGTCCAGCTCAAATGTATTGCTTTTGGTGTGATTTACATGTCACGGGCATTTGGCATTCTCCATGGACAGAATTTGTTCAGCGGATGCAAACTGAAAGTGGGTACGAATGTGTTTGAATGCAACAGTCTATTATTTATACAGAAGAACCATGCAGGGATAGTCATGGATCATAACAAGATAATTACAAACGGAACTGATTGGAAGCTTTGCAAAAAAAAAAAAAAAAAAAAATAAATAAATAAAAAAAATAAATTTAAAAAAAAAAAAATAAAAGTAGCACTGACGAAGTACATGCAGACTAAGTATTTGCTGACTGACGAAGTACTTGCTGACCGACGACCGAACGAAATACTTGCGGACTGAAGAAGTACATGCGCACTAATGACGTACTTGCTGACTGACAAAGTGCTTGCTGACCGACGAAGTTCTTACGGACTGAAGAAGTTAGTACTCGCTGACTGAAAACTGAAACGCTTGGGTCATATCCATGTTCACTCCTTTTAGAGAAGATATTCTTGTTCTGGAAATGAGCTTTCGAAAATATTCTTTGGGCTTCTTTCCCCGTAATAGACTATCTTCTCTTAGCGAGAGGAAACTGTGTTTAGAGCCAGCATGGGGTGACTGAAGATCTACTTGCTGATCGCAGGGGCATGTTCTCCCTCCCATCCTCACCTCCCGGGCACACTACACTCTATATCCATACTATTTACAGTAAGAAGGGTGTCTGTACTGACATATAATGGTTCTTGTGGAAGTTCTAGTGTTGTGCGTATGTGGATTGCATGTGCTTCACAAGTTGTGTCCCTTGATTCAGGCTGTGGTGGAAGTGTCGCACACGAGGTTGATGAGATCATATTGGAGTGTCTTCTGTCTTCACTTCGGTCTCAGCTTTTGCATTATATATTGATCTTCAGCGGGTGCAGATGTAAGTGCTGATCAGATTCGATGATCCTACAACATCCCACCGCGACAAGTTCGACATCGACAATTTTGGCGCAGTTTATCATAGAAACTCAGTTCACTCATCACCTGAGCTCCGGGGCCCAAAACAGAAATGGCCTAAGTCACAAACAAATCGCCAGTCCAATCAACTGTCAAAACAGTCCTTCCATCTATTTTTAAAATAATGTATATGATCAAGATGGCATTCGGGGGATAACAAAGAGAAAAGCTCAGAATTGTTTCGAAGATACGTGATGGGCAAACAGCGTGTACAATATGTTGATTATGCACGACGCCCCACTCCTAACACCCCCCAACTCTCCTGCTCGACCGGCTCGTCCTCCAAGTTGAACACTTATCCACCCCCTTTTCCTCCATTTCCACCCTCTCAGCTCAAATAGCTTAGCTTTTTAGGCGTGTGTTCTCCATTTGGCACACACACACACACGCACGCACGCACGCACGCACGCACGCACGCACGCACACACACACACACACACCACACACACACACACACAGGTTGAAATACAAAGCACCCATTTTTTTTAATTTGATACAAAAATAAAACAAGCAAGCAAACAAACAACAACAAAGAAACCATGCAACAACTGGAAATTGTGATATGTATCAAAACAGACCTTTTGTGATAATTTCACTGGCAAAATCAATATAAGAAGAAAGGCAGTGATATTCATGTCTCATAAACATCAGTTAAAGTTCATCTGCATTGTATTGTGATGTGTATCAAAATAGTGATTCAGCGCCTACCTGGCGCCGAATCGGATGAAGACAGGTTATTGCTGGTTCATTTTCGTTGTCCTGAGTATTGTGTATCTTGCCTGAAGAAGACCTAAGAGGTCGAAACGCGACGTGTTTTGTCTTGTAAGTCGTTTGTCTCTGGGTTTTAGTTTGTTTGTTTGTGTTTGTGTTTTTGCAGTGTTTTATTAATAACTTTTCAAATTTGTCAAAACGGACATGTATTTCAACATTTTGTTTACGAAACATATATGCTATAAGAAGGAATACTGCACCTCAACAAAATCTAAATGTAGTGAAACGGAAACACCATGAGCTCATGTGTCATCAGACTGTATATATGAAGGCATACTTTCATGCTTATCCAGAACTCCTTACAAATCAAAGATGCAGATTAACTTTAATTCATGTTTATGAGACATGAATATGACTGCCTTTTTCCTGATATTGATTTTGCTGATAAAGCTGCTTTGGTTTGACTTGTAAGCAGTTAGATATTAATTTAATTTTAGATTTGTTGTTAATAAGCCTAGTAATTGCTTAATGTTAATGTTTTCTGTTTGCACCTCCACACACCTACATACACACGCACACGTATGGTGCACTCGCACCCACTGTCCCCCCCCCCCCCCCCCCACGCTCATCCTCCAACCACACCACATACTCGCTCTCTCTCTTTCTCCCCCTCTCTCCCTCCCTCTCTCTCTCTCTCTGTCTCCTCCTCTCTCTCCCCCCTCCTGGTATCACTTTATAAATCAATAATCAATGTGAAGATACACAAACTGAAAGTGCTACTGGTGCTGTTGCTGCTGCTACCACTATACATCCATGTCCATCTACTTACTTATTTCACAATTTTTTGGTCACTATGTGTCACTAAAAAGAAAGTGCTCTCCCTTTATCTCACCTCCCCCCCCCCCCCCCCCCCTCCACCTTCCTTATCGCCGGAAGCAATACGGGCCACAATTCACATAGAGCCGAAGGTGAACCAGGAGCCCGGAAAACGTAGCTTAAGCAGATCGTGACACTGTTTGGCCGCTTCACTACCCGATCATGTACCCGTTATGGATCAGCGTGTCACGCTGTTAGTATCACCCCGCCAAAGGCACCACCAAGGGAAGTTATTCAATAGGCAGGGTTTGAATGGAGGAGCCTCGTTCAAAACGCCGATAGATTACTTCCCTCTAAAAGACAGCTTTCTTTAAACGTACCAACTGTGTGTCTTTTCTTCAGCACTGATAAGACATGGAGGTCTTTTATGACCATTTTTTACTTTGATCCTTATCGGAAAGAGCACTCAAGGAGGAGGCCATTTTTGATTTGGACTTTGGAGACGAACCGGAGAAGCGA
>JADBJO010015387.1:0-7500 GCA_016801955.1 Conus betulinus
AACCACCCACTTGTCTTGTCCCACGCAGTATCCAGCGATTCCACGGTATCTGCACTCTGGCCTACACTGAAGCTAATGCAGTCCGGTCTCACACACATCTTTGAGTGTCGCAGACAAACTGTCAACAAAACGACTGGTCTGTGATCAGGGACTGATTCATCACAGATCTGTCGAAAAAGTGTTTGTTTACATGTAGTTCTGATGTCCACTACATCTGCTCAGCGAATTCTGGCCTGAAACGTGACCCAAATAGCCACTGCTTGATGCTTCACAGCTTCAGAATTCACTCTGTAATGGGGCAAGCCACTATCAAGTAATCACCTTTGAACTGGACAAGCCACTATCAGGAATCCGTTCACAGCGCGCATGCACGCTGTCGCCGTCTTGATATCCACTCTTGAAATATGTTGCATTGCCTCTGGGACTGATTGCCACGGCAACCCTGCTGTTTAAGAATCCTCTAAACCCACTCTCTTTTCTCCCATACCCTTACTTATTGACACCAAGAGTGGTAGTAATCTTAATCTTAACCCCCCCCCCCCCCCCCCCCCCCCCTCCCGACGCCACCCAAATTGTGACCATTATTAGTATTCCTATCAATAATATTATTGTCATCATTACGACTTTGACTCACACATTATTTTCCCCTCCAACAGCCTCGTTCTCATTCAACGCCTCCTTCCTTGCGCTGAGCTCTGACGCGATCAAAGCTAAGTGAATTTTCGTTGTTTTATTCGTTTGTGCCTTACCTGAAGACCTAAGAGGTCGAAACGCGTTGTGTTTTGTCTTGTGACTCGTATGTCCACGTTTCTCTGGGCGGTTCGCTAACATTTATTTAAGATTTGTTTAGATTTCCGCCTGCAGTTGTCTCACTTTGCCACTAGATCTAACTGATATAACTTATAAAATAGTGTAAAATCTTTCAATCATATGCTGATAGAACAAATGAGTGCCCAGAATCATTGTTGTTTTTAATCGGCACCGGAACAATATAACGTACATAAACAGTCGGAATTCTAATATCGTTTCTGTTTCATATATTCATACATACACACCATCATAAATATTCTCATATTTGCAAATATTATGGTAACCTATACGATTTGCACATGCGTGCGTACGTATGCGGATTTTGATATATGCACGTACAATGTATTAGTCAACGTTATTGTGCGTCTGTGTAGTGTGTGTCCGGTTTGCGTATACATAGATACATACATACCATACATACATACATATATATATATATATATATATATATGTTGTGTGTGTGTTGTGTGTGTGTGTGTGTGTGTGTGTGTGTGCGTGCGTGTGTGTGTGTGTGTGTGTGTGATGTGTGTGTGTGTGCGCATACGAATGTATTGATTTTTTTTTTTCTTTTTTTCTAGTTAGTAGCATTTCCCTTATTTTGAAGTAATCCCACCTCCATGACATGGGCATATGGCCTAGTTCATAAAGTGTTCTGAGTTCTCTCTCTCTCTCTCTCTCTCTCTCTCTCTCTCTCTCTCTCTCTCTCTCTCGCTCTCTCTCTTTCCCCACAGGCACACACACGTACACCAGAAGAAACCATTACGTTTTTCACAAACTTCAAGAAAGCATTCTGCAGAATTTATCGAGAGCAATTTTGGTCCTCATAAAAACAAACAAACAAGCAAGCAAACAGACAACAAAAAACAACAAACAGCAGCAGCAGCAACCACCACCACCACCACCAACAACAACAACAGCAACAAAACAAACAAACACACAAAAAAAATACTGGCAAAAAGTCAGTCAACACGTATAATAATTGAAATCTGCAGTGAACATGCCGTGCACACACAGGGTGCTATCAGAGAGTTGTTTGATACGTCAGTTGTTGACTTTTTCGACGCTGAGTTCTATATTCTATACTTCTCAACCTGACTTTGCGCTCGGGAGATCCTGGCAGCGCCAACATTGGATGAAGCATCATCACAAAGCCCCCGTTTTGCTGACAGAATATAATGAGGGTTGACTGCCACAACCCAGTATGTCTATATGTACATATATATATATATATATATATATATATATATATATATATATATATATATCTATATATATATGTGTGTGTGTGTGTGTGTGTGTGTTGTGTGTGTGTGTGTGTGTGTGTGTGTGTGAGAGAGAGAGAGAGATACTGGGTTCTGGCAGTCAACCCTCGACATGACCTGCCAGGCAATGAGAAATATTTCGTCAAACATGTTAACCAAATCAGGACCAAAAACAATGATCAACAAGATGTGACTTGTGAAAATCAGGGTCGTAAGGACAAGTTGATGACCAGCCCACAACGGTGTGATAGCTTTTGATACAGAAGCTGAGAATCTTTCAACACTGCACTGACGTTGGATCCGTGATTAGCAATGGGGATTCAAAGCAGAATCCTGCTGACGGTAGCAAAGACAGCATCAGCTGAGTCCTAGCTATGGAAATGAGGCATGACTGTTGCATACTCTACCCCCTTTTATTCCAGATTGGTTCAGGGTGGGATTGATATTCCCCCTCTCCCAACCGTTTTTTGCCTCTGATATCAAGCACACAAACGTACATAAGACCATTCCTTGTTGTTTCCGTCACAAAGTGCTGTGCTGTAAGCTATAAGGGTCTTTCAAAGAACACAGATTACCAATTTCGGTATTTGCCCTTCTGTTCATGTATGGCAATATAGGCCATTGCATATATTACATGAACGAAACATGCCCAGATCGCACTTTCCTTTATTTATTCTATTTTGTTTGCTTGGTTTAAAGGCCTGTTTTGCCTGACACAACCAACTGAGATTTTAACATCGCCAATACTTTTTCTTCCAGTACATCCTGCCGTCTCTGCATGACCACAGTCCACAGATAAAGAAATGGGCTGAGAGCAGAGCTGAGAGGTAACCCAAAAATGATGATAGAGGCATGGGTGTTGTATAAGTCTGGAGACCCATTTGTGACCAAAACCATAATGAATCCAAGCATAATCCACGCTGACGCTGTTCGTGGTCGCTACTTTTCTCACCAGATACACTTCAAAATACACAGACCTTGCAGCAGAATCAAGCATAGTTCTGAATTCGGGTGTCCTTTTGTTGATCAGAACTTGACCAACCATACTTGTTAAGCATTATGCAGTTAAGGGTCAGAATGACATCTGACCATCGATGTTTTGTGTTTGACTTAAATTGATCCAATAATGCTATGCGGCACAGACCCGACTGACCTTGAAGTCCCCTCTGTGACAACGCAGGAATAAAAGGTATCAAAGACATCAGGGTTCCAGCACACCATGGTACTATGAAAGCTGATGTTTTCAGCGTATATATATCCTTGCCTAAGCAAATGACGCTGATGTGAACTATAGTGATGAACCCAATGATCAAAACTGACACCCTCACTGGACAGATATAAAAGAACTCAGCCACCTTACAAGACAGGCTGTTGATCCATATCTTTTCAGAGTAAATGTAACGATCACTTAATATCTCACTAGCTGCTGTAACAATACTGACGTGATATCCCATACAGCATTCAGCAAACAGCAAGTTAGCAATCATCAACGAACTGTTTTCAAAACCTCCTTTGAGTTTAAATAGGCTGATGAGACAAGCCAAGTTTTCCTACTGTGGAGACACACAGACCACCCAGAAGAAAACTCTGTAGAGTTCAGTGGGAATCAGCTTTGTGCATGAAGGAGCACAGTGTAAGGAGCTGAGCACTTTATTATTTTTCCCGACTGTTTTGGAAGTAAGTTCTCACAGCACAATCTGTAGTTTGATGCAAATATAGTTTGTAAATGATCTGACGCTGACAGCAAATCTAATGGGAAATCAGTAAGTGGGATGAATCTCATGTCCATTTCACGCAGACGTGGAATGCTTTTTAAAACCTGAAGGCCCAATGATTCTAATGGCTGAAGAGGAAAAATTTAAATGTTCCACTAGGGGCAAGAATATAGACTGTTCACAGTTCAGAGTGTCAAGATGTGTTTCTGATACATCTAATAGCGTCAGTGAATAATGAATACCTTTTGGTGACACGCCTCTTGTGTTTGACCTGATGGGGTTTCCTGCTAAGCGTAAGATATTCAAGTTTTGTAGCTGGAGAAAACTAGGAATGTCAAGATATTGTAAAAGGTTGCTTGCAAGATCAATGTACTGTAGGTTGGGAAAACTGAATGCCTGACACATTACAAATATAGCAACTAGCTAGAATAAGACGAATACTATAGGTGTTGGTCTTAAAATCATACAGTGACATCCCTGATCCTGTGGCGTCCACATGTCGTAGCTGTGAGAAACGATGAACAGGAAACGTGTTTCTGCAAAGGAAGGAGTGGCCTATACAGACACAACCTTCAGGACAGGTCATGTCGCACATCCGTTCATCATCTCGTTGTGGACACTGGCCCCAGCCGTCACACAGATGATCTTCATGCAGACAAACTGCAGATGCTCGACACTGAAACAAGCCAGAACATCGAATCGTATTGCAGTCTTGCTCATCCTCTTCATTAACACAGTCAAAAAATCCATTACATCGAGTGTAGACAGGAAGACAGTACAGCCATTCTGATGTACAGCGATAATGAGTGGCAGGACAAGGTTCTTCAGGTTGTATCGTCTGTTGAGTAAAATAACCAGTGCCATCTAGGTTAATGTAAAATCGTTCTGTCATCGTCTCATCTCTAAAATACAAGCAGTCTGCGCACAAAGCCGAATTCTCCTGCTGGCAACCAACCTCTTCAGAATCATCCAGACAATCAGAGTGCTCATTACAGTGCTGACTGTGCAATGCACACTGACCGTTAGAGCACTTGAAGCCCTGGCACAAGGGATGCTCACAAAAGGACTCATCAGTATTATCTGGACAGTCCTGTATGAAGTCACACACCAAAGTGTAATGCATTGATTTGACATTCTTAATACAACTGAACATTGGAAGTGCACACGTTATATTTCTCTTAGCTGATAACACATCTTCCTGATCAGTCTTTAATTTAGGGAATACAAAACCTTCAGAATTATATGCATTCCCACAGTAGCTGTCGAGGTTACAGTACATAAAGCTGTGGATCACGTGACTTTGTGAACAAGTGAGTAAAAAGCCTGCCTGGTGTGTGTGAAAGTGGGCTGTGCAGACTCTGATTTGGCTGGTGCAATGCTACGAGGAAACTCACCCTGTGGATCTAATTTTTAATTCGCATAGTGCTGCATACGAAGAAGACATTTTCATTAAAAACCCGACGATACCAGACCCAGATCCACATTCTTCCTTGAAATAGTATGGCTGGAATAATCATAGTATACGAAGTGATTCTGATTGTATATATAGTATTATCAGACCATTTACGGAATCTACTATATATAAGGCACCAGGTGCCAGCCTGAAGTGTAACCAAAAGTAACTTCAAATGTACAATAATTTTTGAAAATAGGTAGGGAGTCTTCCTGTTCTTTTCTAGTTTTGACGGAAGCAAGTTGCCGGCCGTATTTCTTACATTCATGGGATAAATGTTTAGTGTATGAAAGAGTGTTTAACATGACTAGCTTGAAACATTTGGTAGCTGAAGCCACCATCCCCTGACATCTAGGACCACTGAAGGGACAATGTTCCGTTTTCATCTCGTCCATCTTCACACTCTGTCTTCAGATTACACTGCAGAAAGTAATTAAATTTGAAGTAATTAATCTCAGAACAGTTGAACAAACCACTTCGCAGTTTATGAGGATGTGTAGAGACGTAGAAAGCAGAAAAGGCCATTTTGACAAAATTTAGTCTGTGACCGTCATGTAGAAAGTAAATTTGAATATATGAAGCAAAAAATATGGACGCTGGCGTGGAACGCTCAATACACACAGGAGTACTGTGATCTTGAGATGTATTTTGCCGTTTGTATGTCAGTCGCAACGGACCGCTATCACGACAAGGGTAAAGGTCGTATGACTGCAGGACACTGACCATGACGACATGTTCGGAGTGTAACTTCAGTTCTGTACTAAAAGAAATCTTGTCACACACAAATGGTATGTTTATATATCCAGAATGTTTTGTCATATTTTGTAAAAATAAATTATTGGAATTTACTACTTGTAAATTGATTGTAACTGCCGTTTTATTCAAAATTACTATCCGCATTGAATTTGCAACTGATTGAAAAAGTAAATCTTGAACTAAACTATATTCACATGTCAATACTACACACCATGGAATTTGTGTAATTTTAACTGTATAGAAATTCTCCAAGTGTTCCTTTCATTGACACCACACCAAAATGCCGACCATTGAACGTGAGCACGCACATACATACCCTGTCTGACTTCCACGTGCAGTGCACAAAAAACTGTGGAACCTCCACACAGACCATGCACTACTCCCTGGTTCTCTGTGAAGCTTACAAGGGTAAAGAACCGACATTCAGATACATTTTTCTGTAGAAATGTGGCGCCTGTGTTGTTTTGTTTCAAGAAATAGCCTACACCTGGACAACTATCACCAGTCTTCAGAGATGCAGGTATAGCGTCTTCTCTGATGTTACAATTTGTGGTACACTCTGCACAGAATACGAATCAAGCAGGTCACATACACCACTAACAATACATACTTTATCTTTGTTTATTCCTCTGCATCCACTCTCATGTCTGTCCTCCAGTTTTCTAAACTGTTGCATGGCATGATATAACAGATTGTCTTTCTTTTGCCCTACTATAAATTGACTTGCCCCATCTGTCTATCCCCTACAACAGTCCTCTGAAGGACTGTTTCAGCAATGCTATTGGATTTTTGTTACATGTCCATAGAACGTTGTTTCTTTTTCCCTTCCTTTTCTAAAGCTAGATTCCAGTATGGCCAACTTGCTGCCTGACATTTTGATGCACTTTTCGATGTGTGATACGATAGGCATATCTGATGTGTCGTTTCTTGTGGTAACATTTCATTTCCATGGTTTTGATTCTTCTCTCCATATCCAATGTAAGGTCCATGTCTTGTATGCTTAGAGGAAGAGGGAAGATATCAGCATACATGGTAACGAGTTTCCCAGCCGCTTCTACACTCTTTTTGTTGACTTTTTCAAGGCGTTTGATAGTACTGATAGAGCAAATTTGCTGTATGTTCTACTTCAAAATGGAATTCATGAAAAATGTTTCAAACATTCACAAATATGCACAAGCAAGTCATGGCGTCAGTTAGATTCGGAAATAGCTTTACAGAGTATTTTGCGTGTTTGTCAGGTGGCAAGGCTGCATTTCATCCCTTTGCTGGTTTCATTATTGCATCTGAACTGCAGAATACACTAGTTACTGGTGACACAGTGTGCGTGTGTGTGTGTGTGTGTGTGGGGGGGGGGGGGGGATGTTTTCTAAGATCACACTGGCATTCTCTTGTTGATGTATGCAGATGGCATTGCCTTGGTTTCTGACTCTGTGATTGAACTCCAGGGAAAACAAAACAAACAAACAAACAAACAAAAAACAAAAAAAAAATGAGCGTTTGAATC
>JADBJO010015387.1:10000-15000 GCA_016801955.1 Conus betulinus
CGTAGACATCAAAAGTAACCATCCACCTTCTATCCTAAAAACCATACCAATGGCATAAACAAAAGACTATCTAACCTGTCATGCAACGAGAAAGTATTCAACAGTGCAGCAGTTGAATACCAAGAGGCACTGAAAAAAAAAAGTGGCTACAACTACAAACTACAATACAACCCAGATAATAACATGAACAGTAATAAGAAAAAACAGGAAAAGGAAGATCATATGGTATAATCCCCCATATGATGGAAGAATAAAGACTAATGTAGGAAAAGAATTCTTTAAAATTCTTATAACATCATTTCCAAAAGAACATGTACTATCTAAAATATTTAATAAAAACACCATCAAACTATCATATTCATGTATGCCCAACCTCAAAAACATAATTGACTCATCTAACAAAACTAAAGGCAACACAGCCAAAAAGGGTAACAAAAGGACATCTTGTAACTGCACAAAAAAAGATCAATGCCCCCTGAATAATAAATGCCTTTACAATAATATTGTATACCAAGCCACAGTAACAACTGATAGTGACAAAGAAACATACATAGGGATTACTGCAAACCATTTCAAAACTAGATATGCAAACCATAAACAGTCCTTCAAAAATGAAAAAATATAAAACCAAACAGAACTAAGCAAACACATTTGGAAACTTAAAGATAAAAAAATAGACTATAATATATCATGGAAAATTATAAAAAGAGCAGCACCATACAACAATATCTCTAAAAAATGCAACCTATGTTCTACAGAAAAGTGGCTGATATTATGCAAACCTCATCTAGCAACTCTGAATTTCAAAAGTGAGATCATAAACAATTGCAGGCACAAATGGAAATTCTTGTCAACACACCATTCCTTACACACACCCTCCCTGAACGCACCCCCCAAAAAAAATCAAAATTGTAAAAAGATACAGGCCGCGTGAAACACATGCAGAACTCACGCTTACACACACACAATATATATAACACCGGTGGCGTGCCCAAAATGAACACCCTGAAGAGAGCAGAGAGCTGGAAACAAGCTTGTTGGTGTTTTTTTTAATCTCTTTTTTAATCACATTTTTAATGTTCCATATCTTTTGATCTCCCTTGTATCCTTAAATGGATCCTCAAGCATGGGCTCAAAGATTGTCTCTTACATTTTATACTGTTTGCGTAATGTTTTTAGTTTTCAACAACTTTTTTTCCTCTCCACACTTTCGTTTTGTTTAATTCTACTACCTTTCGCTGGCTGCTTTGGGGTGCTGTTGGATTCTTTTCGAACCCTTGGCGGTCGGAACACCACAGAATTGTGGACTGTGGTGTGTCTCTATCTGACGCCTAGAGCACCGACACAATCAGCCGTGTCTCCCTGATGAGTCCGATCCAGCGGACGAAAGGCCTCGGAGCAGGCGATACATATAGATCTGTCTTCGAGAGGGATTGCGATAGTTTCCTCATGCAGCTAGTGAAAGGTTTTCATATTTATGATGTACATTTTCCCATTTACTTCATATTCAAATTTTTTTTTCTCTTAATTTCAATCTTTGTCCAGTCATTAATATAATGATGGAAGACCTGCACTTGTTTTCCCCACTACTTAATTGTTCAGCATATATATATATATATATATATATATATGTGTGTGTGTGTGTGTGTGTGTGTGTGTGTGTGTGTTTGTCTGTCGATTTGTCGGCCCGTTTGTCTGCTTGCCTGTCTCTCTGACTACCTGTCTGGCTGGCCGGCCTCTCTTCCCCTCTTTTTCTTTCTCTCTCTCTCTCTGTCTCAGCATGAGTGAATTTTCTTTAAACTTCTCTTGTCTGGTTCACTTGTCTGTTTGCCTGTCTGTCTGTCTGTCCGTCTGTGTGTGTGTGTGTGTGTGTGTGTGTGCGTGCGTGCGTGTGTGTGTGTGTGTGTGTGCCTGTTTGTCTGTCTGTTTATCCGACTCATTGTCTCTCTCCTATCGTATTCTGTCTCTTTGTCTGTCGTGCACCGTCTGTGTCTAACTTTTCGCCCATCTATCTGCCACCCAAGTAAAATACAAAAGTTACAAAAGACAAAAGAAATTACGTAAAGACGGTGGAAGGTATAGAAAGAAAAACCCAAGGACAAGGATTCGGTTTAAGTGTGCAAAGAAGAAAATGCAACATAAAAACGTAAGCTTGATTGAAAAAAAAAAAAAAAGCCCAGTTGAACGAAACCAGCGAAGAACCATCATCTATTTACACGTTCAAAAGAATAAATCATTTCTTCTCGTTTCATGGCTTTTAATATTCTGCTGCGCAATCGTTCATGTGTTTATATTCGGTTTTTGTTGTTGTTGTTGTTGTTGTTGTTGTTGTTGATGTTGTTGTCTTTTTGTTTTTACCAGCACATGACGTCCTGCTCTTTTTCTGCCAGGGGTCCACGATCATTGAGTTGATCGTTCTGGTATTGACTGAAAAAAGTTACATAATTATGTAGTATATACTGTCCCTGGGTTTTGCTTTTTCTGGGACAGGTTGTGACTCTGACAGCTGGTAAAGTAGCAGTCTTGGGACCAGTTTGACGACAATAATGCCTCACCTGTGTTGCAAAGCGTCATGTCAGTGAAACTCTTACGTTTTTAAACTCTTGTACACAGGTACACAGTTTTTTGTTCCTTTATTTGTTTTTTTCCCCAAAAGCAGTTGCTCACCAGCATTTCGAAATAATATGCATTCTCACTCGCAATAGCATAGCACCTGAGAGACGAGAAAGAACAAGGTGAGAATAGAAGTATTTGCAGGTGGCTTCGCCGGTTATTCATAGACAAACGCCATGCTTGTGTCTATTCAATGTTGTTAGATCATGTAAGCTATCAGCTTCATTAGCGTTAACATCATCTTCTTCTCTCTTCGTCTTCTTTCCTTCTTTCTTTCTGTCTCCTCCTCCTCCTCCTCGTCCTCCTCCTCTCCTCTCCTCCTCCTCCTCCTCTCCTCCACCCCCCCCTCCTTCTCCTCCTTTTCTCCCTCATTATGTGTGTGCGAGCGTGCATGTGTGCGTGCGTGCGTGTGTGTGTGCGTGTGTGTGTGTGTGTGTGTGTGTGTGTGTGTGTGTGTGTGTGTGTGTGTGTGTGTGTGTGTGTATGTATGTGGACTATATATTTGTTTTGAGTAAAACATATCAATTACCTTGTAGAAAAGACTAGGGGAAAAAATGGTTTATTATGTGTTCTTTCTGCTATACCTCTGATTAACTGGGAATCTAATTTCGTCTGTGTTGCCTAGGGGCTAGTTCGTTCAATTCTGTCGTATGGCCAAGAAGGTTTTTTTTTGTTGTTGCTACTGCTGGAAAGACAGATTTACACAAGCTAATCAGTATTGACCCGTTAGCCTTTAAAATTACATGAACACAGACTATGTTGCGCCTGTAATTTTACAGTGAGAGCTACAACCATCCAAAATTCAGTAATGACTGAACTGGATGGAAGTGCGTACATTGCAAGAGAGATCCGTAACAAATTGGTGTACATGTCCCTAGGTGATTATGTTTCCCCATTGTTTCCAGAACTGTAACCTGTCTCTTGATGGTATTGCTGATGTTCCATGTTGTTCATACCCTTTGTGGTTGTCAGAGCAGGCTGAAATCATCAACACTTACGGAGATCTTAATAATAATAATAATAATAAAAAAAATATAATCCTCTGTTACTATCATCCTATGCCAAAGACTTGATAGATCGGAAATACGATTCCTACTTACGCATTTTCACGGATGGTTCTCTTTTAGATTCTTCGGATGTTGGGGCTTCCTTTGTAATACCAGCGCTTAGCATTAGAAAGGAATTCCATTTCACGAAAGGATGTTCTATATTTACAGCAGAGTTGTTTGCCATTTTGAAAGCACTAGATTTTATACGTGACATGCCTGTTATACATAGACAAATACTTATAATATCGGACTCAAACTCTCAGCACTTGCGGCTCTACATTGTCAATCAAAATCTAGTCGTTCAGACTTGGTGTGTGAGATCTTATTTCTCATTCATCAGTTAATAACCTGGGGCATCGATGTAACTTTGTTATGGGTTCCAGGGCACTCCAGTTTACGTGGTAATGACTCAGCTGACTTTTATGGAAAGGAAGTTGCAAGAAATAAATCTGATGTTTTGAATTGTGATATCCTTCTTTCTTCATCTGAAGCTATTCACATTCTGACAAGTTCAATCTGGAACATAAGACAGAAGCAATACATTGATGATTCAGCTGGGAAGTACAGATGGGATATGACTAAACCAACTAAAAGATGTTGTAATCCCCCAGGGCCAATCCAAAATCGTAACCTTGTACATAGGCTGCGGGTTAATGGTCGGCTAGGCAGGTACTTAAAATCGGCACCTGCTTGTGCATTTGGTCAGTCTCTCGATAACCCTCTTTTTATCTGGCAATACTAGTACAAGAACTCACATTCAGCCTCTTCATGATAAGATGAAGTCCTTCAAGCTTCCGCTGCCTATGTCTAGTGTTTTCAATCCCGGTTATGAGAACGGTTGGAGTCTGGCAATGTTGGCTGTTTATCTAAGATTAAGTCTCATACATTTGGAAGATATTTCTAGCTCTTCCACCACCCCACCCCCTCCTCACTGCCTCCCTCGTCCTAACAGGTTTTTGTTTTGTTTTGTTGTTTTTTTCCAATTCGCGATATTTTGAAATGTTAAGATCTTATTCTAAGCATGTATGGTTCGGCGTCTAATCTGCACGTAGAACAAGGCTTTTTTCATACCCACCACCTTCCTCCCTCTTCTCCCCTTCCGCAGTTCAAATACACCCATAAGCTGTTCGACTCTACGAGTACTATGTCAGCCAGTTCCTACTTTGATGATCCTTGACTCCCATATGTTGGATATACATGTGGTCACACAGAATTGATGTTTCTGGATACCAGTATGTATGGGCCCTTTGTGTGTGTGTGTGTGTGTGTGTGTGTGTGTGTGTGTGTGTGTGTGTGTGTGTGTGTGTGGTGTGTTTTTGCTTAGTTTTTGTGTGGGTA
>JADBJO010015387.1:20000-43938 GCA_016801955.1 Conus betulinus
ATAGTTAAATACAGACTTTGTGTATGTAAATTTTCTAGGTATAAACTGATTTCTAATGTCGTTATATTTGTTACATTTCATTACAAAATGAAATTCATCACCAAGGGCATTCTGCTCACAGTCCCCGACAGAATCGTTCATCGTGAGGTATTTCAAATCGTCTGCCAATTTTTATCATGAGTTTATGATTGCTACAGCGAAAACCGAATCAGTGAGTATATATATATATATATATATTGAATTATAAACAAAGCTTGCTCTTTATGTCTCAGATTGTAAAAATAGGGGGTGGTAAGCCTTCATATCTGCATGGTAGTGATTCCGCCTAACTGACAGTATGTGCTTGAGTGGTGAATGGGGAATAAATAAATGCTTCTCAAAATGAACCTTCAGCAAGCTTATAGTCTCCAAAGGGAGACCATCTCCAATGGGGAGAAAGCTCACTAACATATAACTCCTGGTCAGATACCGGTATTTCGAAACCTGATTGTTTCTCCTCAGTGACCGCGGAAAGTGGTAATTTGACTCCTCTGCCTTTTTTGGTTTTAAGAAGAATGCTATACCAGAAAAAGACTGGTGTGCAATACCATAGTATGTTTGTTGAGTTTTCAAAAAACTGACTAAAGGTGCCACCTAAGAAGCGAAAGAAAATCATGAAAGAGCAAAACAAGCTACATTTTCTTGTGAAAAAAAGTAGAAAATATAAAAAGATAACCTGAATATATATATATATATATAAATATATATATATATATATATATATATATATATATATATATATATATAACACCAGGTAGCATTTCAATGTGTTTTTTCAAATTTCTGTAAAATAAACACTTAATACTAGATTCTAAAGCATCATTCCATGCACGTTTGTAAATGTCTTCTAATGAATTACGAACATTTCTACAGAGACTGTGAACAGACGAAAACTTTTGTGTCTCCCACACACAGTCGAATCCTGTTTCTATTAGGACATCCCATATACACATCAACCACCTGGAATGTAAAACCCTGATTTCTGTATAAATCATATAATACCTGATACAATCTAGATGAATATTTGTTTGTAGTGGAGAAAGTAAGGATGACCAGAATTTTATCATTCGTGCATGTACTTGAACTGAAACAGGATACACTCCTAGTTCTCCATAATATTTTTTTTTTTTTTTAAACAATTTAAATGAAAAAAGATGCTCAAAGAATTTAAACTGAAAACTTTCCATTAGCTTTAAATCATTATATCCCCAAATTCACAGCCGTATAAAAGCACAGGCAGTACCATTGACTGTACAAGTCCAGTGCAATGTTTAAGGCAAATCTTCAAATCTTGCCATTTTTAATAAAGAAAATATTGCACATTGCGCTTGGTCATACAAATACTTCTTACATTTATAAAAATGTCCTGTTCTGCTAAAGATTATACCTAAATATTCGAAAGCGTGTACTATTCTATACAGTTTTGTTGTTTGTTGTTGTTGTTGTTGTTGTTTTGTTTTTTGTTGGTTTTTTTTTTTTTTTTTGGTTATTGCGTCCATTAAAGACAACAATCTTTGTTTTTGCTACATTAACGTTAAGCTTCCATGTACTACAATACTCACTTAATACATGAAGAGATGCTTTAAACCGAAAAAAAAACCTGCGATAATAACAAACTTCCTTTCAATACCTTATTTAAACAGATGTTGCTCCCCAAGGGTTGAGCACCTTTTAATTTTTATTAGGCTTTTTAACAGTATTATATATATATATATATATATATATGGCAAATTCTGTGTGTGTGTGTGTGTGGTGTGTGTGTGTGTGTGTGTGTGTGTGTGTGTGTACGCTATAGACTCAAAAACGGCTCAACCGATCCTAATGAAATTTGGCAGGTACGTCTGTTGTAACCTGAGGATGGTTTTGTGCTAATCTCTAAAAAAACAAAAAACTAAAAACCGTTAAAAACCGTTAAAAAGCTAACGGTTTCAAAAAACATCTTTTTTCCTCTGCTTTTCTTCAAAGAACCGTTTGTGACATTGAACAGGTACAGGACTACTCAAAAATTATAACCGTTGTCTGGCAGTAAAAAACATCATTCATAACAGTTAAAAACGTTAAAAACACCAAACACTATAAAAAAAAAAAAAAAATCCTTAAAATGCGATCTTTTTAAATTTGGCAGGTACGTCTGTTGTGACCCGAGGATGGTTTTGGGCTAATTTCTTAAAAAAAATAATAATAAAACCGTTAAAAACAAAAAAAAACCGTTAAAAAAAACTGTTATAACGGTTCAAAGACATCGTTTTTCCTCTGCTTTTCATCAAATAGCTGTTTGTGACATTGCACACATACAGGGCTACTTCTCGAAAATTAGAACCGTTATTTTGGCAGTTGAAAAAATTAAAAAAAAACTTATTCATAACAGTTAAAAACGTAAAAAAAACACCAAACCCTATTAAAACAAAATAAATAAATAAATTAAAAAAAAAAAAAAAAAAAAAAAAAAAAAACCTGTTTACAATCCGATCTTCTGAGGTTGACGGCCACGACTGTAATCGGATTACCACAAACTTGACACAAGCCTACAGGAATATCCAGCGGGTAACATACGGTCATTAGATTGTCATTATGACACATTAAATTGACCGTTCAAAACCGTTCTTTTCCAAATTTAGCCTATTCTTGATAAAATTCGGTATACATGTGCAGTTTTTAAATGCCGAAAAATGAGGTACAACTTTTACGAACCGAAATTTGAAAGTGACTGTTAAAAAAAACGTTATTTTGTAAATTTAGAGTATATTTAAGAAATTCGATAAACATGTGCATTTTTAAACACTAAACAATGATATACAATTTGTAAGATCTGAAAGTTAACATTGACTGTTAAAACCATTATTTTCTAAATTTCGAATTTTACAACGTTCTTGATAACATTCCGTATGCACGTAGTTTTAAGCGCTGAACAATGTTATGGAAATTTTATGAACAAAAACTTAACATTACGTCACAAAACCGTTGTTTTCTAAATTTACACCATTACAATTCGGTATGCGTATGTCCAGTAACAGTAAGTAATTTTGCAACATGGATGAACAGGGTAAGGGGACGAAAAGGGAAAGAATGAGAGGGGCCAGGAGAATGATTGTACCGTGCAAAGCCTGATACACTATTTTTACATTAGACACAGACCCGTTGATTAACTCAAGCAAAATCTAAATAAACTACCTTTGCACAAAGTCTGTTCCAACAAAATTAAGGGCAATCAGAAGAATGGAAATGGGAACAGTGAGTGCAGACGGAAAATCGAGCGAGAGAAGCATCTCGACGTGCTAGGGAAGATCCAGAGGAAGGGGCCAGAGGCAGGCGGAAAATCGGGCGAGAGACGCAATCGGCGTGCTAGGGAAGATCTAGAGGAAAGGAACCAGAGACGGGAAGCAGACTGTGTCCGAACTGCATCTCAGCGTGCCCGGGAAGAACCATATGAGATGTAAGCTAGGCAGCAAGCAAACAGGAGATCGCGAGCCAATGCTAATGCTGTAAAGAACATTGCGTGGCTAAAAGCAGCCTTTCCCTACGGTATGTCCAAGGAATATGCCACTGACCCCAAAGATTTCCATTGGTCAAATGGACACGTTTGTAAGTATTGCAACGCCAAAAAGGGGCCGGGTGAAGCTCCTGGAGTTTGTTGCACTGGAGGCAAAGTTTTTCTTGAAGCCATCCAACAGCAACCTGAAGTTTTGCAAAGCTGTTTACAGAAGACTCACCTCGGTCAAAACGCTTCCAGAAGACCCTTTGGAGGTACAACAGCGCCTTCATGATGACCTCCTTTGGAGCCGACAACAATGTCACAGATCATGGCTTCTTCACGACATATAAAATCCAGGGTCATGTCTATCACAAGCTTGGAAGCCTGCTTCCTCTACTTAATGAAAAGCCAAAATAGGTTCAAGTGCACTTTATGAACAACAGTGAGAAGAAGCTCGGCGAAGGTGCACTCTAAATGATGGGGTTGATCTAGCCATCATCACAGATCTTCAGGCAATGCTTCACAACACACACCCTTACATAGAAAGTTTCAGGTATGCTTTGGAGCAAATGGAAATACCTGATCATAAAGTAATCATCAATGCTGACAAGTGACCTGAGGGAGAACATGCCAGGCGATTCAATGCTCCACTTGCAAATGAGGTAGTCATTCTCATGGTCAAAGAGGAACACGGCAACAGAGACATTGTACTCAAAAAGCGAGACCAGCAACTTGTACGGATCAAGGAAACACACAGGGCCTATGACTGCCTCCAGTATCCACTCATGTTTGTGAACGGTGAAGATGGCTACAACTTTGCTCTCAAGCAAATTGATCCCGATACAAAGGCCAAGACGACCAAGTCTGTTTCCTCTCTGTATGAGAGAGAGAGAGAGAGAGAGAGGAGAGAGAGAGAGAGAGAGAGAGAGAGAGAGAGAGAGGAGTTAGACTTCACATATGAACAGTTTAACTCCCTGGGAGTTAAACCATTTGGGGAGTTAACACTGTTCGTTACACAGGTCAATTTTAGTCGTTCGTGGTGGTATAAGTTGGTAAAAGGAAAAATGGCCTAACAAGAACTGTTTATGTTCGCTTTCTCATGCAAAGATCACAGTTAAGCTGAATAAACGGCCACTGTAACATTTATCACTTATGCTAAATGTTTGCCGATTTTTTTTTTTCTTTTTTAGTGGGAAGGCGTGAGGGTGGAGATGGGCGCCTTCCACTTAGGCGAAGAGCGCGGGTGTTTGTGATTGATGATTAATTAGTTGATTAATTGATTGGGAGAGAGAATGGATGACGAATTCAGTAAGGCTTTCGTCCCCATTGGAGAAATGCGTTAACAACATAGTACACAGGCACTTGAAATGTTCACTATCGAAATCGGAAAGGGGTAAAGAAACACAGGGATATGAACAATAGAACTATGAGTAATATTTACATAGCATTTCAAATGTTTAAAAATAAAGGTGAACAGCAAACTGTTTGAAACATATCTTCAGGCCTAGTTGACATATTAGGCTAGATAGGTCTGCGCAATGAAGGATGACTTGGTATACTTGTGGGGATTACTTGTTCTCTAAAATTTTTTCAAGACAGGACAACAAAATGGAAACTGGTCATCTTTTTCTTGTGCATCTTTACATAATGGAGATATACATTTTCGTTCATTATGCTGTCTGTAACAGCAAAAAAAAAAAATAAAAAAAAATAAATAAAATAAACAGAATTTTGAAAAGAAAGGATATTATTTCCGCAAGACAATACAAACAGATTATTGGACAAAACACAAAACATGTCGATCTCTTGTGCTTTCTTCAGGCAAAAGCAAACAACATTTAGGGCAGTAAAAACAAAGAACGAGCACCCATTTATCTTCTCAAATTCGGTGCAAAATGGTTGTTGAATGAAAACGAAGCCGTTGAGAATGGAACCATTGGAGTTGAAATAACAATGATGACAACATAATGATTATGATAGCACACATATTTGTGTTTTGTTGTCTTTAATTAATTGAAGGTAGTCTATGCGCACGCGCGCGCGCGCACGCGCGTGTGTGTGTGTGTCTGCGCGCGCGCGCGCGCGTGCAGCGACATAACCGAAATGCCGGGTTTCTACATGTGTGTGTGTGTGTGTGTGTGTGTGTGTGTGTGTGTGTGTGTGTGAGGTAGAGAGAGAAAGAGCGGGAGTGGGACGTTGTGGACGGTAAACTTATGATGTTGGTGCTCCAGAGTGTGAACTGGAAGCAGAGAGCCAGTTCAGCTCAGAGTGGCAGTATATGAGAAGAACGTGTGTGTTCCAACCTGTATGTTTGGGCCGTGATCAAGGCTGTTTAATGCCGAAAACTTTGGCAAACTTAAAAGTATTGTTGTTCGTTACTTCTTGTAAATTTGTCTGTATATGGATATGGATTCTTTGGATGTTTACTGTGTGTTTACACACACACACACACACACATATACATAAAGATATATATATATATATATATATATATATATATAACAAACTGATAAATTCCAAGAATAAGTACCGAGCACTATTCCAGCAACTTACAGAGCAGCTTGGTGTTGCAATGACTGCAAGAAATATGAATTATTAACAAAGCTTGCTCTTATGTCTTAGATTGTAGAAATAGGGAGGTGATAAGCCTTTATATCTGCAGTGGTAGATGATTCTGCCTAACTGACAGTATGTGCCTAAGTGGGTGAGTGGGGAATAATACATGCTTCTCAAAATGAACCTTCAGCAAGCGTATACTCTCCAAAGGGGGAGGCATTCCTCCAATGGGGAGGAAGCTCACTAACATATAACTCCTGGTCAGATACCGGTATTTGGAACCTGATTGTTTCTCCTCAGTGACCGCGGAAAGTGGTAATTTGACTCCTCTGCCTTTCAGTTTTAGAAGAATGCTATCCCAGAAAAAGGCTGGTGTGCAATACCGTAGTATGTTTGTTGAGTTTTTCAAAAAAAAAAACAACCAAAGGTACCACCTAAGAAGCAAAAGAAAATCATGAAAGAGTAAAACAAGCTACATCTTCTTTGAAAACTCAACAAACATACTATATTTAAAGGGAAATATATAGCCATCTAACTGTCAATATTTTGGGAAAGTTTCACCAATGCGAAAATTAAAATGAGATGGAGTGGTGGTCATGTTTCATCTGTGTATTTCCTGTACCATTTCCAGTTTTCACATGGTGTGTTTGCTTTTAGTCTGAATATTTATAGCGCGTCCACAAATATCCATGGATAGATAGAACTGCATTTGTTTCAGATAAAGTACTTGTTCTTCATTGGCCTCTCACACACACACACACACACACACCACACAACACACACACACACACACACACACACGCACACACACATTCAAGCGTACACGCGTGCACATGCACATACACACACATAAAATGTATTTTGCTGCTACTGAGTGCTGCTTCATGTGCGTTTTTGAGCCTTTTATTTGGCTTTCAAAGCGATTGGATGCAGGCAGATAGCATACTAACATCATATTTAAAAAAATGTGCAGTTCTGCATACTTTCATTATTTTGTTAGTCTAGTTCACAAATTATGTGGCAGCTTTGAAGAAAGCTATGAATTGTATTCAATTAGTGCCGGACACTATGTTACGAAGCGGTACATTTTCACGAAATGTTAAAAAGATCTATTATAGTAAACGTCTAATTGTTAAATGTTGACATAGCCGATCGAACAAAAACATACACGGAGGAGTCCGGTAAGACTAATATTTTGTGAGGCAGAAAACCAAGTTTGCTAAAGAAGTTAAAAACAAATATCGTGTCAACTGTGCCTCTTTTTCTGTCTGGTTCTCTTAGAGAAGTGAGATGTTGTTGCCTTTCATGTTAGCAAAGACCCCGATAAAGGAGGGATGCAGGATCCCTGGACCTTGGTCAAGGGCTGTACTCTGGACGCATCCTTCTATGTACCTTGGTTTGGAGTTGTTGAGAGTTCACTGAACTACAGCAGTTCTTTTACTGGCACACAATGTCTTAATGCTGCTGAGATGTCATTGAACCACAGCAGTTTCTTTTACTGGCACACAATGTCTCAATGCTGCTGAGATTTCATTGAACTACATTAGTGCTCTTACTGGCACACAATGTCTTCCAATGTTCTTTGAACTACAGCAGTGCTGTGCTGTGCATTGACACATAATGTCTTAATGTTGCTGAGAGTTCATTTAACATTAATAGTGTTCTGCACTAGCACAGGATGTCTTAATGTTGTTGAGTGTTCTTTGAACTACATGTGTCTTACCACCACACAGTGTCTTAATGTTGCTGAGAGTTCATTGAACATTAATAGTGAACATTAAAGTACAGTAAGTGTGCCTTCCTGTGTGTTTTGATTGGCTTGCTATAGTGCTTAACCTAACAGGGCTAGCACAGGATGTCTTAATGTTGTTGAGTGTTCTTTGAACTACATGTGTCTTACCACCACACACACAGTCTTCTTAATGTTCCCGAGATTTCATTGACTACGACAGAGCTCTTGCTGAGAGTTCATTGAACTACAACAGTGCTCTTGCTGAGAGTTCATTGAACAAGAACAGTGCTCTTGCTGAGAGTTCATTGAACAATAACAGTGCTCTTGCTGAAGTTCATTGAACTACAACAGTGCTCTTGCTGAGAGTTCATTGAACTACAACAGTGCTCTTGCTGAGAGTTCACTGAACTACAACAGTGCTCTTTGCTGAGAGTTCATTGAACTACAACAATGCTCTTGCTGAGAGTTCATTGAACAATAACAGTGCTCTTGCTGAGAGTTCATTGAACTACAACAGTGCTCTTGCTGAGAGTTCATTGAACAATAACAGTGCGCTTGCTGAGAGTTCATTGAACTACAACAGTGCTCTTGCTGAGAGTTCTTGAACTACAACAGTGCTCTTGCTGAGAGTTCACTGAACTACAACAGTGCTCTTGCTGAGAGTTCATTGAACTACAACAGTGCTCTTGCTGAGAGTTCATTGAACTACAACAGTGCTCTTGCTGAGAGTTCATTGAACTACAACAGTGCTCTTGCTGAGAGTTCATTGAACAAGAACAGTGCTCTTGCTGAGAGTTCGTTCAACTGAAACAGTGCTGTATACAGGCTGTGCTGTCTGTTGATGATGTTGATAGTTCATGGAACTCCAGCAATGTTCGGCATTGGCTGCATAAGGTGTGGATGCTGTTTGAGAGTTTATGCAAACTGCAACAGTGCTCTGCAGTGAGAGTGCTAAGTCTTGATGTTTGTGAGAGTTTTTAGACCACAACAGTTCTTTTTTTTGGCAGCTTGAAGTGCAGGAGTGCTCTCTGTACCGACATCACACATGTCTTAATGTTCCTGTCATCTCACTGAACTGAAGCAGAGCTCTGGCACAATGTCTTAATGTTGCTGAGATCTCACTTAATTAAAAGATCAAAAGTGCTCTGTACTGACAGTGAGAGATTCCAATTTTGTAAAACTCTCTAAACTTAAACCAGTGCTCTGTAGCGACTCACAAAATTGTAGTGTTTGTTGACACCCCACTGAACTAAAACGGTGCTCTGTACTGGCAGCAAAATACAGAAATTCACGATTCCTCAGGACATCTGATTATTGTGATGACATCCCAGTCGTCTGGCTATGTGACAATGAGAGGTAATCTGAGTTATGATGGTCCTTGGTCCGTGTCGGGATGTCTTGTATGTCCCATTCAGACACGTGGTTTATGCTCAGTTTCGAAATAAAGAAATCATATCGTGCAAACGTCAACGTATATCGTTATTTTCTGCCATTTGATAAGTCGGTGAACAAAATAAGGGGACATACGATCTGAGGTATGGGTTGGAATTCTATTTGGATCGACTGACAGTGATTTTGCAAATGTATACACAGCAAGAGCACTGGGTATAGAAGTAGTGACACGTACATGCATCATGACACCAATGCTTTCAAATGTTCTTCACCTTTTTCCCCGAAAGGAAAGCCCCTAAAAAATTACCCAGTGGTTTTCTGGAACTGTTCAGTGGAAAATTATTACAGTTTTCATCACCACATGGATTGTAACTTGAAAACAGAGTGTGAGGATGGACGGGATGAAGCAGAACACTGTCCCTTCAGCAGTGCTGACTGCCAGGGCATGATAGCCATGTGTGGACGGTGCTACTCACTTCAGCGCAATGTGCCTGGGTTCAATCGCGATAGCTTGGACATTATGAAAGTGAGTAACGAGCATTGTCTGACTTTGGGGGGCACAGTAAGTGTGCCTTCGTGTGTGTGTTGACTGGCTTGCTATAGTGCTTAACCTAACAGGGCTGCATGGGGAGAGGCTGTCGGACTTTTGGGATGGTATCTTCTCTAATGATTTATCAATGCCTCCTATGTACAGGCAAGAGGTTTTCCAAGGCAGATTTGTGCTGTATCATACATTTCGCCTCAGCGCTGATAATGCAGACAAGCACCAAGGAGAAAGGAATTGTTATCGTACTGATCATGCCACATGCACGGCATATGCATATTCGCCCTGTAGGCAGAGATCTGGCCTGTGGCATTCATCACGCCACAAGACAGTGTGTGCATTCACACTAAATAGAACCTTTCAATACCCACCATTTGTCAAACAAGTTTCACTAAACAACACTAACTATGAGTTGCTATGGCGACAAGAACCTATGACATTGTGCTTTGATGGTCATGTGACCTACACATTTCTTCTGTGTGGCTTTATTCATCCGTTAAAAGTGTGTACACAAGAACAGACAGCTTGCCATTTTCGCGATCACACTCGTCACACATCTCGTTACCTATAGCAGATGACGACTCTATGCTAATCCCTACATTTGCTTGCAGTGATGACGTCAGCACACTGTCATACTCTCTGGTGTGCAATTTCATACACGAATGTCAGGATGCAGTGATGAATCATTCTGTAAACATTCTGTTTGTGTGAAGAAGTTCACCTGCATGAGTGGCCAATGTCTTTCGTACAGTAGGGTATGTGACCAAACACCTCATTGCCAAGATCACTCTGATGAACACAGCTGCAGTTCATACAGAACATGGTTCATGGAGTTTCCATTTTTTCCTTCCCCTGCTCTGGTCAATTTTGATAACATCAGGAAGTTTAAAGCAACCCCAATGGGTTTCAATGAGTCTTGTCCCGGCAGTCATTACCGTTGTCCCTGGTGACTCCAACGACTGTCTGCCAGTCTACACACGATGCAATGGAATCTTTGACTGTTTGGACAGTAAAGACGAATACGGCTGTGAGGACATGATGTGTTCAGGATTCTTTAAATGCAGAGCTTCCACAACCTGTGTCCACACTGACCCCCTGTGTGATGACTGGCCTCACTGTCCAATGCATGATGATGAGATAGTTTGTGATACATTTTGTCCTGCAGGCTGTCTGTGTCAAGGTCTCACGTTCCGTTGTCTCCAGCCTTTCTCCATGACACAGTTTCCGAATATTCGCTCTCTGGATGGAACAAGTTCTGGAATAACACTTTCTAATGTAGGTCAGTCTTACCTATCTTGTTCATCTTGTTCTTGCTCAGTGCTCCTTGACTTTCATCCCTGTCATTACATTGTCACACCTGAGATTTCTTGACCTAAGTGTCAACATGCTCAGTCATGTGAACATGTCAGTTTTTTCCAAGTTGGAAAATGTACAAACAGTGTCACTGTCCCATAACCCCATCACCTCCCTTTACACTGATTTTATCATCTGTTGTTCAGCAGCGTCACCTTATGCTGGTAGATCTGTCATCACTCACTGCACTGACTGTGTTTGATTCTAGAGTCTTTTTGCCGTTTGTTCGTATACAGAAACTCACTTTAACGTTTACCACTATTCACACAATTGGCCCCAGGGGCTTTCAATTCACACCACAGTTGAAAGAACTTTATTTTGATGGCAGTCCATTGGCACGTTTTTCCTCTCGACATGTTTAGAGATCTTTTCAGTTTGAGTGTTGTTTCCACAGGAAACTATAAGATATGTTGTCCACAGATTCTCATAAGCAATTCTGATATCGCCTCTTGTCATGCCCCCAAAGACGAAATATCCTCTTGTGAAGACTTATTGCAATCGTGGTTCTATCGAGGGTTTCTTTGGCTGACAACCTGTCTATCAATGAGTGGTAATGTCTTCTGTTTCTGTGGGCCGTTTAATGGCAAGGGTATGACCCTGTCTACTGGATTCAGTGTGTTTTGTGCTAAAAACCTTACGCTGGCTGACTTTCTGATGGGGTCTACATTGCCATCATTGGAGCAGCGGATGAAGAGTTCCCTGTGGCAGATATCTGCAGTTGATGACATGATGGAAAGACAGTGTAGCCTGTACAGTGGCTGGTTCTCTGTGTCTGTTGTCCAGTGAAGTGTCTGCACTGATCATCTCCCTTGATTACATTGGACCGTTTTTCTCGTCATTCATTTTCCATTCAGCACTTTGCGTTTCAGGAGAAAGTCAGCAGTCATGGCCTGTCTCTTGACTTGGTTCGTTGGTTGGATTCTGGCTTTTATTGCCTTCACTTCCCATGCTGTCACACACTGGGAGTTCTATAGCCAAACAGGCATCTGTGTTCCATTACCAGTGACAAAACGAGACTTTAAAGGAAAACACTACTCGTTCAGTTTACTCATAGTCATTAACTTCATTCTGTTCTTATTTATCTCTGCCGGCCAAGCATTCATCTACCGATCTATCCAGAACAATGCTTTCAAGACCAACACGACCAGAGTATCACGGGACATGACCATCGCCCAGCGACTGATCACTGTGGCGGTGACAGATTTCATGTGCTGGTTTCCCATTGGACTGTGTGGGATACTGGCTGTGGCTGGAAACTCCCATCCCTGGTGAGATCAACGTGGCGCTGGCTATATTTATATTGCCGTTGAACTCTGCTATTAATCCCTTCATGTATACCTTCACACACTGGCAGAAAAAACGGAGGCAGCTCAATGAATCCAAACTTCTACAATGGCTTTAAATCTCATTCCGATATGATTCTCGCTCATTAGACCGTGGTGTACCACTTTCTGCCAATGTTAGCATTATCTGTTTTTGAATTATGTATTATATTTACATCGATGTATACACACTCAGACTCTTGGTTCCTTGAAGGCCAGCAGGCAACTCTTCAGCTGGCTTTCCTCAGGTAGGCAGGCCTATTGTGTAAACAAGGGTGTCAACTGTAAACACTTCTCATTTCAGTTTGGAGCTTATGGTATCTAACGGAAAAATGATGAGCAGATGCCATATATGGTTATTGATGTAAATATGTTCTAATAATTCTTATTTCAATGTAGTGCTTGTGCAGTAATGGGCAAGTTTGTAAGGGGGCGGAGTTGGGAAAGGGGTAGGGGAGGGAGGTATGAAGGGCAGAGTACTGTCAGACATGTCACAGTAGAGAAGGATGTGTCACATTTCCACTGCTGGATCCCGCCTTTGTGGTTTGTTTCTAAATTCTTCCATAGTGTAAAAGCAGAACATTTCCAAAGATCTGATGACTCTTTTTCAGTTGATAGCACGAACTTATCTTCTTGGCTATCATGTCTTTCAGTTGATAGCACGAACTTCTGTAATACTTCTTGAGAGTCCACGGACGTGAGTGTGCAAGCCTTGGTGTGAGAGAGTGAGTGTGAGAGAGTGAGTGTGAGAGAGTGAGTGAGTGAATGTGAGTGTCCATGGTGTGTGCACGCGCGCGCGCGCGCGCGCGCGCGCTGTGTGTGTGTGTGGTACGCACGTGCATATGTATGCATGCATACGTGCACGCACGCACGCACACACGCACACATACTGACTGACTGAAACCAATTTATTGTCAGATTAAACTCAAAGTTATACTGACATTTAAGAAAACACATTATGAACAGAATACCAACGTTTTTTATTCAAAGCAAGAAGCATAATTAGCACACCAAAAATACGCGCGCACACATACACATACCCACACAAGCGCACACACAAGCGCGCACGTGCGTACTCACGCACATACACATACTGGCGCGCGTGCCCGCCGCGCACACACACACAAAGTACGCACTTACATAAATACACAAATACACGCATCTCAATACGACACACCCATACCCTCACATACACTCAAACTTACACACTCACACACAGACATACACACGCCCACACACACACACGCACACACACGCGCGCGCGCGCACACACACACACACACACACACACACATACTCACACACACACACGCGCGCGCGCCTGCGCGCGCGCACACCACACACACACACACACACACACACACACACACACACACACACACACACACACACGCACACATACACACACACACTCATACTCGAGCACTCGTACACACATGCATTTACTCTCACAAACACACTCACGCACGCACACATACGCGCGCACGCACATACACGCACATACACATCCACGCCCATTCAGGATACGCTCCGGCTCGCACCCCGATCCGTCGGTGTGCAACAGCAGGGGCCCAGAATCCACCAGTCGGACATCGACACAAGTTTGGAGCAAGCTATAGACAAAAAGTATTTCGGAAGGATGTGTTCCATCAAACGGATGATGTAAGTGTGCTGCTGTGTGAATCAGACGACGTCGTTCAAGAATATTCCTGCGATCCGTGTTCGGAAGACGATCGCTTTTTCTGGTTAACAAGCAGGGAAGAAAGACGCATGTCATAAGAGGAATGTCTTAAATTGTCCTGCATTTGGAAAGGAAGACGCATCGGCAACACGAAGCATGCAGAGACCCAAGCATGTGCTCTATGGCGGCTGCACGCTGTCCACGGACTGATCCAGTTTTACCTGGGTGACCGTCGTCTACAGAACTGACAGTGAATACCAGTGACATTTTCTCGTTCATGATTTCGTCACGTAAAGTGAAAAAAAAAGGATATTGCTGTGGTTTCCATGTTAATAAAATCGAAATTGAGTCGCGTTTTGTTGTTGTACATCCCGCCGATTTGCTTAATGGGCTTTTACAGCCTAACAGCATTAAACTTCGTTCATTCGTTCGTTTGTCCAAACATCAAAGCATAAGCCTATAGAGGAGATAATTTCTACATACACATACACACACACACACACACACACACACACACACACACACACACACCACACACACACACACACTGAGAGCCCATATATACCGGAATTCAGAAACACCATTCTGTGTGACTACAAGTATATCCAATACATGGTAGTCAAGGGTCATTAAAGTATGGAACTGGCTGACATATTACTCGTAAGAGTCGAACAGCTTATGGGTGTATATGGATTGGGGAAGGGGAGAAGAGGGGGAGAAGATGGGGGGGGTGATGAAAAGCCTTGCTCTACGTGAAAATTTAGGGGAGGGAGGCATTGAGGAGAGGGTGGGGCGGTGGAAGAATTAAAAATATCTTCCAAGTGGATGAGATTTAATAAGTAACAGCCAACATTGCCAGGCTCCAACCGTTCTCATAACTGGGATTAAAACACTTGACAAAGTCAACGGAAGCTTGAAGGACTTCATCTTATCATGAAGAGGCTGAAAGTGATTTTTTTGTACTAGTACAGTCAAATAAAAAATGAGGGATATCGAGAGTCTGACCACATGCACAAGCAGGTGCCGGTTTTAAATACTACCTAACCAACCATTAACCCGCAGCCTATGTACAAGGTTACGATTTGGGATTGGCCCTGGAGGATTACAGCATTTGCTTGTTGGTTTCGGTCATATCCCATCTGTGCTTCCGAGCTGAATCTTCAAGATATTGTTGTCTATCTCTTATGTTTCCAGATTGAAACTTGTCAGAATGTGGATAGCTTCAGATGAAGAAAGAAGGATATCACAATTCAAAACATCAGATTTATTTCTTTGCAGCTTCCTTAGCATAAAAGTCAGCTAAATCATTGCCACGTAAACTAGAGTGCCCTGGAACCCATAACAGAGTTTACATCGATACCCCCGGTTATTAACTGATGAATGAGAAAATAAGATCTCACACACAACCAAGTCTGAACGACTAGATTTTGATTGACAATGTAAAGCCGTAAGCGCTGATTTTGAGTTCCGATAGTATAAGTATTTGTCTATGTATAACGGGCATGTCAAGTTATAAAATCTAGTGCTTTCAAAAATAGCAAATAACTCTGCTGTAAATATAGAACATCCTTTCGTATATGGAATTTCTTTCTGATGCTAAGCGCTGGTATTACAAAGGAAGCCCCAACATCGGAAGAATCTAAAACAGAACCATCCGTGAAAATGTGAAAAGTAATGGATGCCCAGAGAAAAAAAAAACAAAGAAAAGAGGAAAAGGTGGAAAAAGGAACGGAGGAAAAAAAAGTAAAAGGAAAAAGCCAAGGGGTGTAGTAGTGTGGTGGTGAAAACGTGGAAAGGGATAGAAAGAGTAGACTGGGAGCTGGAGGAGGGGGGATGGGAAAAATGAAAGAAGGGTAGAAAAGGGAAAAGAAAGGGAAGGGGGCAGGAAGAAAAGAGAAGAGAAAAAGAAGGAAAAGAGGTCGAGCCCGCTAAAAGAAAGGAAAGAAAAAAGAAAAGGAAAAGAAGGTCGGAAAAAGCTTACGGCCAAGAAAAAGGGGGTGGAAAAGGAAGTTTGCAAAAAAAGGAAGAACGCTCGGATCAAAGAGAAAAAAAATTACGGGGAACTAAGAGGGAAAAAATAAGAAAGAAAAAAAAAAGAAGGAAAAGGGGAAAGGGGGAAGTAGGACTGATATCTAGAGGGGAGAGGGGGCGGCAGGGGACAGGAGGTTATCAAAAAGGAAAGGTTGGAGATGGAGGGTCGGGGGAAAGGGAAGGAGGAAAGGGAAGGGGAGGGGGGGGAAAGCGGAGAGTCGGGGGGGTACATGCAGGGGCTCATCAAAATCACACGAGGGGAGGGCAGGGCAGGCACGACACAGACACCGAGAGGGGGGGCACAGGTGGAAAAAATGTGGATATGGGACGGTTTTCGGTTTTGGACGAAACGTGCTAAAAAAAATAAAAAAAATTAAAGTTCTAATCCCTTGTCGGATAGTTTTGTGGTTTGGTTGTTTCATTTAGTGTTGGTTGTAATCACAAAGGTAAGCGGGAATGGAATGGGAGTGAATAGTGGCGAAGTGGAGCGAAGTGCGGAAGGTGCTTGATGAAAGGAACGGTGGCGTAAAGTGGTGTTGGTGGTGTGTTGTGTGGGTTTGTGTGTGTGGGTGGGGTTGTTTGGTGTGGTGTGGTGTGGGGATGGTGTTGTTGGTGCGCGCGCGGCTAAGGCGCAGCTAGCAGCTAGCCAAGCGTGCGCGTGATGGGTAAGTGTGGGTGGTGTGGTAGGTGTGTAAGTGGGGGTGGGTGGTGGTGTTTGTTCGAGTAGCAGGAGTGCTTTGAGTGTGTGTGGGTGTGTGGTGGGTTGGGTGTAGAAGATTTTGGTGTGGTTAGTGGGGTTTGTGTGATGCGTGCTGTGCGTACTTGCAATTACGTGCGGGGTGGCGTATGCTATATGCGAAAAATAAAAGCGGTGGAGCGCTGCGCGGCGCGTAAGGTGGGTAAGTGGTAGGGTGGAATGGTGTGTTGAATAATGTGTAAAAGTAAGTAAGTAAGTAGAAAGGGGGGAATAAAATAATGCGGGGAGAATAAGAAAGTACAGGTGGAAAAGTCGAATGTTGGGGTGGTGATGGTGTGTGGGTATGTGTGTGTGGGTTTGTATAGTGCTTATGTGTGTGGTGTGTGTGTGTGTGGCATGCGGGTGTGTTGGTTCGGTAGACGTGTGGTGGTGTGTGGATGTGTGCATGGGGGCGTGAAGCTGATGCATAAGTCTCGTATTGCATGGTGTGGTGGTTGTAATGAAATGAATGAATAAGTGATGTGTTTTCATGTGAATTATGTGTGTGGGTGCGGCCGCGAGTGATACACAACTGTGTGGCGATCAGCGCCTACTTGCGGAGGCAACGAAATGAAAAAAGGGGGGGGGGGAGGTCTGTACGAATCGTAAGAAGTAGGAGTGGTCCAGCTTGAAGGCAGGGCAGGGAGAGAGTGAGTGAGTGTGGGTTGTGGGTAGACGTGTAAAAAAACAATGATAGAAAATGAGGTAAACGAGGAGGAGTGCGGAAGAAATGAGGGAAAGTACATGCGCGTATGAAACGCGAGGAAATGGATACGCCGCGTGGTGCAGATGGTTGGATCCAAATTTTTCATCTGTTTTGAATCATTTCCCCGTTATTCGGCTGAAACCGTGTATACAGTTTGGGTCCATAAGGCGAAAATCTGCTCTGTCGTCCTTCAATTGTAGTTGCAATCAGGCATCTCTGTCATGTCACCCCCTTTAAAGTTCACCGTCATGTACTGGCTGGCTTTCACCCTCCGTTTAGGGGTCCAGGAATCAGGTCATCATCTTCGCTGTGTCCCCACCTTTAGTTCGACAAGGTCATGTCTGCGCTGTCCAGGCCCTCCGTTTAGGTTCCACAGCGTCACTCTTTGCCTGTCACTCTCCTTTAGTGTAACCTGTCATCTGGCTAATGCTCTGTAACACCACTCTGTTTAGTGTGTAGGAGGTCATCTCTGCGGCTGTATCCCTCCTTTTAGTGCAACAGGTACAATACTCTGCGCTGTCAACAACCCAAAAACTCCTTCATGTGGGACAAGACAGGTTCATCTCTGCGCTGTCACACCCCCTTCCCGTTTTAGTGTTACAGGTCATCTCTGCGCTGATTCACCCTCCTTTAGTGCGACAGTTCATCTCTCTGTCCTGCCACCTTCCTTAAGTGCAAACATATGATCTCTGTCCCTGTCCACCCTCCTTTAGTGTAACAGGTCATCTCTCGCGCTGTCGGACCTCCTTATAGTGCGACAGGGGTCGTCTCTGCTCCCTGGAACACCCTCCTTTAGTGCCAACAGGTCATGCTCTGTCCTGTCACCCTCCTTAGTGCGACATGTCTCTCTGTCCTGTCACCCTCTTTAGAGTGCAACAGGTCATCCTCGTGTCTTCGCTGTCACCATCCGTTCGGTCAACAAGATCATCTATGCGCGGTCACAACCCTTCTTTAGGTCAACAGATCATCTCTTGGCGCGTGTCCACCCTCCTTTAGGGTCAACAGATCATCTCTGCGCCGTCGTCCTTCTGTAGTTGCAACAGGTCCTCTCTGTCCTGTCCCCTCCTTTAGTGCGACATGACGGATCTCTGTCTGGCTCCTGTCCCCGCCTTTTATTGGCAACATGTCCCTCTCTTGTCCGTCCCCTCCTTTAATGATGCAATGCAGGTCATCTTGCTCTGTCCGCCCCTTTTAAGAGTGATCACTGCTATGTTTTGTTTGATATTATTCTGTCTTCCCACTCCTTTCGCGCTCGTTCACGGGTGGTGGGGTGGGGGGGCGGGGGGGAGAAAAAAAGGGGGGGGGCGGGTGGGACGGGGGGTGGGGGGGGGAATGAACACGGGGGGTCAATTGAACGGTAAGACTTTCGCTGGGGTGTTTATTTTAGACAAGCGCTGATAAATGTAGCGGTGTTAGTCGTATGATGATATAGAAGTATGATGATGAGATATGATGATGACGACGATGACGGAACCGAATAATGTACTGAGTAGAAGATGATGATGATGATGATAGATGATCTAATCATGATCAGATCATGATGATGATGATGATGACGATGATGACGATGGTGTCATGATCATGACGAAAATTGATGATGAAACTATCTGAGGTTGGTTTATACACCCTTGCTTGTTCCCTGTGCCCTTCTGAGGAGCAATAGTGATGAATGACAAATACCTCTCCGTTCGCTGCCTGCCTTCTGTGTCTGCTGCTTCTGTCCTGTCTTCTGTCTCTCTCTCTCTCTCTCATCTCTCTCTCTCTCTCTCTCCCTTGCATCGGTCTCGAGGTCTCTCTCTCGGCCTCCGCTCTCTCGTTCTTCGCCCTCTTTCTTTGTTTCTTGTTCCGCCCTTGAGCTTCCTAATCTGGGAAAACCCAATCGGATCGCATTTAACCAGTTCTTTGGTGTAGGCCAGCAGTGATTTCTTCCCAGATCCCTGAGACATTACTTGCCTTGATTTTTTTTTTTTTTGTTTTCTCAGACAACCATTTGGGATTCTTAGTGCATCATCGCCGCGGCGTGAGTTCCGTTCCCCCATTGAAAATTCGTCTTGTTGCGGTGGGAAGGTAGGTCGTCTCATGCGGCATGGTAAGGAGAATTAGGATGGATTTAACGAGAGGTCAATATGTGGCGAAAAAAGCTAGTATGGGGGTATCCGATTGTGACCAGAAGATTAGTTATATAATTAATATTTTGAGACTGTGCTTTGACGTGTGTTCCTTTCGTGTTATAGGTTTCAAGGAAGGTGGGTTGTATCATCTGTCTATAGAAAAGTCCTCTGGAGAAGAGGAAGGATAGGAGGAAAGAGGAAAGAGGGGGGTACAGCCTCGGAAAGAATCAGTAGAGGGCTCTGTTTGTCTATGTGTGTAGTTTGTGTGTGTGTGTGTGGTGTGTGTGTGTGTGTGTTGGTGTGTGTGTTGTTTGGTGGAGGGTGTTTTGTTGTCTGTATGTGTATTTGTGGTGTGATGTGTGTGTGTTGTGTGTTGGTGTATGTTGTAGTGTTTGTGTTTGTGTGTGTGTGTGTGTGTTTGTGTGTGTGTGTGTGAAAGTGGTAAATCTCGAAATGCAAACCATTCAGATAAAAATCGATAACAACACTTCCGCTTTTGAAAGGAGGAAAATTGGATGTGGCTTGGTGGTGCGGGGGGAAGATCAAGGGGGGTAGGGTGTCAAAGGGAAGACGGGACAGAAAACGACGTTTTCAGCAGCATTTTTGGAAAACGTTATGATACAAACAGTTATCTTCGCTGAAAAAAAAAATTACACACTGAACACGGTGACTCATGAAATATTGTACTAGTAGGGCATGATGACACAGACCAAGTCAGTTAAACTCTCGTGGGGGTCAACCCTTTCCGCCTTGGTCATGTCGTTCTATTTGGGTTCAGTTTCCTTCTGTCCCGTTCTACCATGTTTTCCCCTCGGAACCCGGTTGGCGTTCCCGCCTGCCCTGAGGCCCAGCCCCCCCCAAACCCCCCGGCCCCCCGCACTCAACCCCCAATCCCCCAGACACAAAACGCACGACGGGGGACTCGAGTCCACTTCTGTTATATGTATACCCAATTACAATGATGTAGGCTAGATCAAGAGGGGAAATCTGGATATCGCATATTGTATTTCACAACTGGAGGATATGCCACCAGAATTGTCCGGTCGAGTCAATACTTGCATGCGAATTTCCCCTAAAGCTTGCTTTGCTCCCAGTACAGGCAACTTCCAGCAGTCCGTCGTGTCTTCAGCAAGCGACAGGAGATGGCGGGGGAAGGGGGGGGGAAGGGGTGGCGTAAAGCATGGAGATTGTGGGAGGGAACATAAGTGGATCCATGCACCTTCAGAACACCAGGGAGGGGGACATGACAGGAAAAGGATGGGTGTGTTGAGAGGGGAAAAGGCTCCGGGGGGGTTGGGGTGGGGGGGGGGTGGGTGAATGGGAGGGGGGGGGGGGGGAGGGGTGATGGGGGGTAGGGACGGGGGGTGGGTATGGAGGAAGTAGGGGTGGTGAGGGGGGAAAATGGGGAGGTGGGGGTAGGGGAGTGAGGGGGGTTGGGAGGTAGGGGTGGTGGGGGGGGGGGGGGAAAAAGGGGGGGAGTAGGAGGGGGGGGGGTGAGTGTTGGGGGAGGGGGTGGGTGGGGGGGGGAAAGGGGGGGGGGGGTTGGGGTGGGGGGGGTGTGGGGTGGAGGGGGGAAGGGGAGTGGGGAGGTGGAAGGTATAATGTGGGGGGGGGGCGTATAGTGGGGAAGAAAAGGGGTGTGTATGTGTGTGTGTTGGTGTGTGTGTGGTTGTGTGTCCATAGCGGGTGCATAATGTGCGCTGGGTGGGGGCGTCGCGCACGCTTTTGCATGATTGTGTGTTTGTGTGTGTGTGTGTGTGGTGTAAATATTTGTGGGTGCGCGCGGGAAGCGCGACGCGCGCGTGTGTGTGTGTTACTGTCTTGCGCGCAGCCGCGTGTGGTGTTTGCATGTTTATATCATTCTTGCATGCGCGCGCGCGTGCGTGTTGCAGCGTGTGTGTTCGTGTGTGCTTGCGTGCGTGCGTGGGTGTTTGTGTGTGGTGTGTCTTTGTGGCGTCTGTGGTGTCTGTGGCATTTTCATAAAGCCGCGGTGTGGGTGTGGTGTGTGGTAGGGGAGAGAGAGAGAGAGAGAGAGAAGAGAGGAGGGATGGAGGAGATAGAGATAGAGAGAAGAGCGAGTTGTTGCAGAATCATGGGAAAAAACCAGGGCTAACACACAAAATCAAACATTCTACAGTAAATCGACCCTCTCCCGTTAACAAGTCCCAAAAAGTCTGCACTGTGCCATATGACGACCACGAAGGTCAATCGTTTGGGGAAGCGGTCCCCCGTGGAATTCAAACAATACGGTGGGAAACAGGGGTAAAAGGTTTGCGGTCAGTATAGAAATCATGGTGTTCTTTTCACACATTATTTTACCCCTCCCCCTCCCCCCCCCCCCCTCCGAAGCGAGGCCACTTCTCCCTCCCACACAACCATGTAACACTAGTAACATAATGACTCTTTTGTGGTACATTCTCAACGAATGACCCGCAGAAAAAAGCATAGAAAGTGTCAAAATCTCAAGGACATGATTTTAAAAAAAAAAGGAAATGTCTTCTGTTATCGACCGTCTGCTGGCCGGCCTCTCCCTCTCTCATCTCTCGCCTCTCTCTCTCTCCCTGTCGGTCTCGCTGTCTCTCTCTCCTCCTCTGTCCCTCCTGTCTCCTCTCTCTCTGTCTGAGTCCTCTGTCGTCTCTCTCTCTCTCCTGTCTCTCTTCTCTCTCTCTCTCTGGCTCTCTGGTCTCTGTCCCTCGTCTTCTCTCTGTTCTCAGGCCTCTCCTCTCTTCTCTCTCTCAACCTCCTTCTGCTCTCTCTCCGGCGGTCTCTACTCTGTCGTACTTGTGCGGGGGGGGTCTCCCTGATACTGTGCCTCTCTCCAGGGGCGGAAGGATTCTCCTCGTTGTCTGGGCTCTGGAGGGTGGGCAAAGTGCTCTGTCCTCCTCTCCTCTCGTGGGCTGGTCCTCCTCTGTCTCTTCCCTCTGCCTTGTCCTCGTGTCTCTCTCTCATCTGTCTCTGTCTCTCTCTCCTCTCCTCAATGGCGCCCTACCGGGGATGCACTCTGTGGTGGGGGCAATCTGGGTCATACTGGGTCTCCCGCTCCACCGTCAGGCTCTCGGGGGGGGTCACGGCACACCCAACCGCCCGTCTCGTCGTTCTCGCTAGTCCAGAGACGGGGGGGCTACGGAGGGACAATCGAACGAGCAAAAGAATGATCGCTGCCACTGCTCAGAGTCACGCTCGCGTGGGGGCCAAAGGACAAACTTGCTCTCTCTCGTCCACGGTCTAACCTCTCCTCTCTGCCTACGTGGTCACAAAGGCTGTGTCCTGCAATCGGGGAAATCGGGTCTTGTAGTGTCTCGTGGCTCCTGTCTCGTTTCGTCTCTCAAAAAAGTCCAATTATCTGCTACTCTCAAACTCTCCTCTCTGGGGTCTCTTTCTTTCGGTCTGTCCTGGCGGTGTCTGTCTGTTCTCTTCTATCTTTCTGGGTCAGTCAACTGGTCTGTCTTCGTCTGTCTATCGTCTCTGTCTTTGTGTACGGGTGGTGTGTGCGTGCGTTTGTTGTGTGTGTGTTGTGTGTGGTGTGTGTGTTTGTTGTGGTGTGTGTGTGTGTGTCTTGAAGTGATCTGTTGCGTGTGTAATTATGTAGTATGTATGCTGTATGTATGTAGGCGTTGTGTGCGTGTGTGTGTGTGTGTGGGTGTTTGTGTGTGAATGTGTGTGTGGGTGTGGTGGGTGTGTGTGTTGTGCGTGCGTGCGTGCGTGTGCATATGTGTGTGTGTGCGTGTGGATTGTGTGTGTACGCGTGGTGTATCGTTGGTGATAGTTAGGTTTAACTGGTACTTGTTGAAATACAGGACGGGTGGTACTATGCGACGGCTGGTTTTCCGTGAAATGAACCGGGGACAGTTTGTGCCCTCCCGCTCCCCTCCCGCCCCGAGGTTTCGCACAGACGCACACAGTATCAATTTTCATCAGGCAGGCTAAAAGCCAAGCCCAGTCTGATTGGCAGCGTGGAAAAGACACGGTGTATCTAAACTGGGAATGGGAATGGTTTGAGTTTCTAGTTGTGACAGATTTTTTACAACGAAGAACATCTCTCAGTACCTCTCTCTCTCTCCAGCTGGGTCTCTCCCATCGAGTCAACGGTCGCGAAAGCTCCTCTCTCATCTCTCCTAGCAGCTCTCATCAAGGATCAGATCTCGCATCTCCTCACCCAAACTCCTCTCTCTCGTCCCTCCCTCCGCTTCTCTGCGCTCACGGCTCTCTCCTCTCTCTCTCAGCGTCTCTCTCTCCTCTCCTCAGTCCTCTCTCTCCCACCAC
>JADBJO010015388.1:5000-12500 GCA_016801955.1 Conus betulinus
TGTTTTTCCATTAAATCCCCCACACCTTTATTTTCAAATAAGCACGGTTATGTTCTGTTTTAACAACTTTGTTATGGAGACAGTATCAACAACAACAACAACAACAACAAAAAAAATTCAAATCAGAGGTATGCTCTGTAGCCCTTCAACCAACCAGTTTTGTAACTTCCTGACAGTGTGAAAGGACGGTTTTGCTGCTGTTTTTGGTGTTGTTGTTCTTGTTTGCTTTTTCGTTGTTTGCTACTGCTGCTGCAATAGTTCATCTGTCAAAATGACCAAAGCCTGATTCCTCTGAAACAAAAGATCACACCAGGGGCGTGGATTATATCAGAACAGGGCCTTTTCATGGAGTCGGTGATGGAATTCTCGTGTCTGATGTTGTGAAGTACTTCCTTCCAGATCCATAAGAAGACGCGCCAGGACTAAGAAAACTCGCAATGCAGGAGTTTCGGGGAGAGCTTTGTAACCTTCAAAATCGGACATTCAAATCTGTCCAGATTTTTTTTTTTTCTGTTCGGGACAGAATACCAGCATCGACGCGAAACTGACAGAATAACTGATCTCCTTGTTTCTCAAAAAAAAAAGAAAAAAAAAAGAAAAAGAAAAAAAGAAAAAGAAAAAAAAACAAAAAAACCCGACAGTCCTGCAGTGCCAGAGTTATACGTAGCTTCCGAACGGACACCGGACAGAATGTATAAGACTACATTTCACATGCTGAGTGCTTGACACTCCCCCTTCCACCCCACCCCCCTTCCCCCGGCTCGATCCAGTCTCCGACCCCCATCTACCCCACCTCTAGTCCCCCCAACCTGCTCAATATTTTCCCTGCTCGATTCTCCTTGCTGCACGTATGTAAAAATCCCATCACAAGTTTTCAGATGAAAAGGCTAGTTTGACCGTCGGTATTGGTAGCACGTTACACAGAGCAAGCAACCTGTTTATCTAAAGATGCAAGAAAAACAAACAAACAAACCCCCCAAAAAAAAAGAAAAAAAAAAAATAGACGAGTGACTGCCATTGACTGAATGATCGGCCAAGTACTATCTGAGAGTTCCATAAAGAAAAAAACCCTTATGGGCCGTTATAGTCGCTAGTAACGGCTATAACGGTACAATAAACATCGAGCATCATCCGTGACCCATAAAAAAAATACCTACAAATTTTTAGGAAGATCGGACAAGTATTTTCTGAGATATTCTTTAAAAAAGAAAAACCATGATGGGCCCATTATAGCCGTTAGTAACGGCTGTAACGGTAAAATACAGCATCGGGGGCATCATCCCTGACCAATGAATGAACACATCAAGAAATTTTCAGTAAGATCGGCCAAGTATTTTTTGAGATATTCCATAAACAAGGAAAAACCGTTATGGGTTGTTAAATCCGTTAGTAACGGATGTAACGGCAAAATAAAACATCAGGTATCATCCGTGATCCATAGTGAACATACCTACAAATTTTGAGAAAGATCGGCCAAGTAATTTCTGAGGTATTCCATAAAAATCAGTTATAGGCCGTTTTAGCCGTCAGTAACGGATGTAACGGTAAAATAAGACATTGAGCATCATCCGTGACCCATAATGAACATACCTGCTAATTTTCACAAAGATCGGCCAAGTGCTATCTGAGATATTCCAAGATCAGGGTCCAAAAGAAAAACCTCAAGAAGCAAATGAAGACTGCACTGCCAGCTGAAAAACAGCAAAGCGGAATCTGCGAGGAAGAGGAAGAGCAAAAGAAGAAGACACAAGAGCACTTCTTCAGAGACCCCTTCCAGTTTGCCAGAACTCTGTTTGAGCAGCCAAAATCTGGGACCCTAAGTGTGGACAAAGGAGTTCTTGAGCAGCACCTGAAGAAGAAAACATACTCTGACTCACAGAGCAAAGCACCACTCGACATTCAAGGTCTGGTGTGGCCAACCATCCCTGAGGAACAGTTCAATGACAAGCCTCCAACGTTTGGCGAAATCAAGAAGGTGGTCAACAAAGCCAGAGCCAAATCATCACCAGGGCAAACGGATTACCTTACCAGCTGTACAAGAAATGTCCCAAGGGGCTGGAGTGGCTCCACAGGCTGCTGCGATCAGCTTGGAGAAACCAGAAGATCAGCGGCCAGTGGATGACGGCAGAAGGTGTGTACATCCCCAAAGAGCAAAACTAGTACTTCAATGGCTTCTCAATGCGGTTCTCTACCAAGGAGTACACAACAGATTGGATCAACTTGGAAGTGGGCATTGCAATGGGCTGTGCAATTTCCCCCATACTGTTCGTGTTGGCAATGGAAGTCATCTTGAAAGCAGCAACAAGCAACGCAAGACAAACAGACCTTGGCGATGGATACAAGATGCCCCCTCTCAAGGCCTTCATGGATGACACTACAGTGATTTCATCCAGAGAAGACGAGACACGTCACACGTGCTGGAGAGGCTGGGATGACATAGTTGCCTCATCCAGAATGAAGTTCAAGCCAAAGAAATCACGAGTCTCTCACTGAGGAAAGAAAAGAAGCAAAGCTGAAACTACCACTGAAATTCATCCTGGAGGAATACAAAGCAGGGAAGATCAGACTTCAAAGCATGCTGGAGGACTCAGGAGACAAGGTGGTAGAAGCAATTAAGCCCCAGCTGAAGACAGGCAGAAAATGGAAAGTTCAAGAGGCGATGGATTCTGCAAAAGAAAGTCTCAAGATCAGAGAAATAACAGGACACACACAGACCAACAGACAAGGTCTGGGGATGACCAAAACTGAGTGGTGGTCAAAGGCAAAGGAAAAGCCAAAAGAGACATGATGATTCAGGAGATGAGAAAAGAAGAAGACCAAAGAAGACTCCAAAAAGCAGTCCAGCAGAGCCAGCAAGGGCAATCGACAACGTGGGAGAATGCACTCCAAAGAAGTCTCACTTGGAATGACATTTGGCACATGGCCCCTCTCAGGATCAGCTTCATTCTCAGATCTGCATATGACCTTCTGCCCTCAAATGCAAACCTGGTGAAGTGGGGGAAAAAACAGACGATCCTTCATGCCCCTCTGCCATGAAAAACAAACAGTGGAGCATGTCCTAAGCTCATGTAAAGTAGCCCTGGCTCAAGGAAGGTACACATGGAGGCACAACCAAGTGCTCAAAGAGATTGTACAAGTAGTCTGGGCTAGTACCAACACCACAAAGAGGGAAAATCAGGACTCCAAAAGCACCCGCAACATTCTTCACGGCAGGAGGCAGCGAATCATGGCCAAGAAAACAGTGCCACTCAGAACATGCAGGCAGAGTCTGCTGGACGGGGCAGATGACTGGGAGTGCTCTGCAGACCTCCCAGAATGGAAGAGTTACCCACATATCATCAGCAAGAGTGGCATGAGACCAGACATAGTAGTCCACTCTCAGTCAACCAAGCAGCTGATCATGATCGAGCTCAAGGTGCCATATGAGAACAGAATGGAGGCAGCTCAATCTACAAGACTGAAAAGTATGCTGATCTGGCAAACAGCCTGAGGAGAGAAGGCTATCAGGTCAAAGTCCTCACTGCAGAAATTGGAGCTAGGGGGTTTGTAGGAACGTCTGCATACAGCCTCATGAAACAGCTCTCAGTTGCAGGGAGGGAAAAAACCAGAGCCCTGAAAGCAATGGCAGAAGCAGCAGAGAGGTGTTCAAACTGGATCTGGTCAAGGAGGAACAAAAGTGAACTTCATAAGGCTTAACTTTCCTACAAATATCAGGTGTGTCCCGTGGCTCAGTGGTTAGTGCGCGAGTCATTAAGTGGAAATGAGCATGTCCAGAGGGGCATGGGTTCGAATCCCAGCCGTGGCTCATCCCAAGATGGGAAAAAAAAGGGGCAGCAGAGGGACATCCGGAGTCATGAAACCGGGTGTGGCCCAACCCCCCTAGAGTGTCAGGAGACCCATAATGAACATACCTACAAATTTTGAGAAGGATCGGCCGAGTACTTTCTGAGATATTCCTTAAAGAAGAAAAACCGTTATGGGCCACTACAGCCGCTAGTAATGGCTGTAACGGTAAATTCAAACATTGGGCGTCATCCCTGATCCATAATGAACATGCCTACAAGTTTTCAGAAAGATCGGCCAAGTTTTTTTCTGAGATATTTGCATAAAGAAAAAAAACCGTTATGGGCCGTTAAAGCTGTTAGTAACGGCTATAATAGTAAACCAAAACATCGGGCATCATCCGTGACCCGTAATGAACATACCTACAACTTTTTGAGAAAGATCAGCCCGGTAGTTTTGTCTGGAGCGAGTGGAACACATTTTGGACTATGGATGGACAGACAGACAGACAGACAGACAGATACCCCCCCCCCCCACACACACACACACATACACACACACACACACACACACACACACACACACACACACACACACACACACACACACGGCATTTCTCTGTTCCCATTGCAAGTACTCCCTGTTCTTTAAGAACAAATCGAGACATACCGATGTTAGCAATTGCTAATGTCCGAAAACAACGACGGCAAAACACGGGCATCAACAACAAAATATGACTTTTGACAACAGTGACAGCAGCACATGACTTTAACAACAACGTTTACCTGTTATTCACGACAGCCTCTGGCTATGACATTTTTCCAACCGTCCTTCTCCTCCCCAGCCCCTACCCCCCCCCCCACCCACCCCATTCCCAACAGCCTTCACCCATCCCTCGTCCCCTGTCTCTTGAATTGATAACCTTGGCTTATTTTGCCTCCTGTTTGTGTCTTATATGGCTCCATACATTGCAGATCCAAAAAGCTAAGGACCAGTCGGAGTATCACTGGAAGCAGTGGGGCTATGACAAACCCAATTTTGAGTTCCGCGTCCTCAACGCTGAACATCTGGATGCAAACTTTCCTGATGAAGAATTTGACTTAATCGTGTAAGTCCTGGAGGAAAAGAAAAAAAAATAAGGACAGTAAAGATTTATAGTATGGAAAGCAATTGTACATCAAACATAAAAGAGAATTGAAACAAAAGGAAAAAAGGGAAAAAGAAAAGAAAGAAAAAGAAAAATGTCGCATTGGAAAGTGCAATGAAGTGATTAATCAAGGTGTAAATATTAAAATCACTTAGCAGACAGTCTTTTCGCAATTGTGCACAATCACTCCGATATTTAATTTTCCTCAACTTTGGTCACTTCTAACGTGTGTGTGTGTGTGTGTGTGTGTGTGTGTGTGTGTGTGTGTGTGTGTGTGTGTGTGTGTAGGTCTAGCGGGGTAATCTGCTTGATTCCTGACAAGGAACGACTGTTCAGAGCGGCCTACAAACTGCTGAAGGTACAGTGGACCAATGGTTTTATCTCCACATCTTCGTCTCTTCTCTCTGTCTGTCTGTCTGTCTGTCTGTCTGTCTCTCTCTCTCTCTCTCTCTCTCTCTCTCTCTCTCTCTCTCTCTCTCTCTCTCTCTCAGTCATGACTGAAACCTTTGTCGATGAACTGTTTGGCTTAAGGGGTATATTCCATGATTATGTCAAATTTGCTGCTCCTGCGAAAAAAGCTTTCTCGTCACGGAAGAAGCTCAGGTGATGTGTTGCTCATGATTCGAAAATCCTTATCAAAATTCGTTTCAGTTGCCAATGTCAATTGTGGAAACGTAGTTGCCGTCAATATAAGCAAGTTTGTTTTCAAAAGTGACAAGGATGTCCATCTGGTTGCACGTTATATCGTGCCAGAAAATGAGCCTCTGTATAATACGATGGAAATTAAGGATAGTGTAGTACCCTAAATTTGAAAAACATTTTAATTACATGCCCTTCGAAACGATAATGTGCATTTGATGCTTATGGTGACTTTAATGCAAGAACTGGGGAGGAACAGCCATGGATTGAAGACATAAGTAATTATGCATCATGTGTGGATGATGATGATGACAATGACGATGATGATAAGGAGGAGAAGGAGGAGGAGGAGGAGGAAGGAGGAGAGGAGGAGGAGGAGGAGCGGAGGAGGAGGAAGCAGAGGAGGAGGAGGAGGAGGAGCAGGGGGAAATGTGGAGATGAACTCTAAAGTTTACGTTGTGAATCATTTTGGTCAACCCTTTTGAATTGTTGTTATATCTTTAACTGTGTCATTTTGAACGGCCGTTTTGACGATGATGTTAGTGGTGGTTTTACTTTTGTTTCATCGCATAGTGCTAGTGTGATTATGTCATAACGTCAAAAGGCATGTTGTCTGCGTACAGTTGTGATTTTATGTGTTGGCGATCGGATTGATTCCTGGCCCTTGCCTGTAGAGTTTATTTAGAACGAATCAAGAATTTATTCAGTTATGTGCAATTCAAACCTCTATGAGAATCATTATATATGGAAGGAGGAGTATTTGTACATTTATCAAGATGATCAATATCTGCTGGTTTCATTTTAGATAACGCCTTTTCAGTTCTCGATACAGAAATCGATGCTTCTTTAGATATTGTTGCAAAATCGTCATGCAGTGCAGCTGCATGCTTGATGAGAATAACAGGAAATAAGAAGAGAAAGAGCGACTGGTTTGTTGCTGAATGTCACTGCAAAAAAGAAAGCAGTTAGGGGGTTACTGAGGAAATTTAAGTGAGCAAAGACATTATGTCAACAAAAAAGAGAGGCGTACGTTAAGGAAAGAAAGGAATATAAGTATATGGTAAACCGAAAGAAAACAGAGTATGATCAAGCAAGGTTGATTAAATTAAAGTGGCCAGTACATGATTCTAAACTATTTTGGCAGACAGTCAGGTCAGTGAACAACAACAACAACAACAACAACAACACAACAACAACAATTCGGTTATCTACAATTCCATACCTATAGATCAGTGGTACGAACTTTTCTTCTCTCTGTTTAATGAACTGGATATAACGCCACATCCTGAGGAATGCGAAGTTAAAGGTGATGAACAAACATTGGGTGTTTCTGATACATCATTTAATGAAGCAATTTCCAGACAGGAGGTTCTTGCCAGTACTGATCATCTCAAGTCTGGGAAAAGCGCAGGCCCTGACAAAATCATAGGTGAAATGTTGAAACACGGAAATGTTGTTATCGATTTTCTGGTTGTCTTTTTCAACAAATTGTTTGATCATTGAATTTTCCTTAAACAATGGTCGCAATCTATCTTCGTACCACTATATAAGAAAGGAGACGTCAGCCAGCCAGATAGATATCGTGGCATAGCCTTAACAAATATTGTAAGTAAAGTCCATACACACATTTTAACGAAAAGGCTATCCATGTGAGCAAAAGAAGAAGAAAAAATTCTTGAAAAGTGGGCAGGTTTCCGAGCAGGGTACAAATGACCATATTTTCAGCCTTTTTCTTATCATACAGAAGGTTTTTTTTTTTTTTTTGTACAAAAGAATACCAAACTGTATGTTGCATTTCTTGATTTTAAAATAGCATTTGACTCTGTGAACAGGAATCACTACGGGTAGCTTTGAGGAGGAATGGTGTGAATGGCAAAACGTATAGAGCTTAAGAAGTATTTATGATTCTGTGTTGGCATGTGTTCGTGACA
>JADBJO010015388.1:17500-20000 GCA_016801955.1 Conus betulinus
GTTGGAACGTGCATGATGTGTGAGACGTAAACTTGGTTTCTGTGGTCACCTGCAAAGTTTTAGAGTGTTGGAACGTGCATGATGTGAGACGTAAACTTGGTTTCTGTGGTCATCTGCAAAGTTTTAGAGTGTTGGAACGTGCATGATGTGAGACGTAAACTTGTTTCTGTGGTCACCTGCAAAGTTTTAGAGTGTTGGAACGTGCATGATGTGAGACGTAAACTTGGTTTCTGTGGTCACCTGCAAAGTTTTAGAGTGTTGGAACGTGCATGATGTGAGACGTAAACTTGCTTTCTGTGGTCACCTGCAAAGTTTTAGAGTGTTGGAACGTGCATGATGTGAGACGTAAACTTGCTTTCTGTGGTCATCTGCAAAGTTTTAGAGTGTTGGAACGTGCATGATGTGAGACGTAAACTTGGTTTCTGTGGTCATCTGCAAAGTTTTAGAGTGTTGGAACGTGCATGATGTGAGACGTAAACTTTGGTTTCTGTGGTCACCTGCAAAGTTTTAGAGTGTTGGAACGTGCATGATGTGAGACGACGTAAACTTGGTTTCTGTGGTCACCTGCAAAGTTTTAGAGTGTTGGAACGTGCATGATGTGAGACGTAAACTTGGTGTCTGTGGTCACCTGCAAAGTTTTAGAGTGTTGGAACGTGCATGATGTGAGACGTAAACAATTGAAAGCAGACTTCCCGAAAACCTTTTTCACGGATGTCCCATCCAATGTGATCTTTGATTATCTGAAAGAAATTAAAAACAATATCTCATCTGATCAAAGATTCTATGGAGGAAAGATGTTTTAACAAAATTTACGGTGTTTTTGAGAAGTTGTGTATTTAGGAGTTGTGTGAATGAGGTTTTTTTTTTTTTTTTTTTTTTTTTTACATGATTTGTGAATCGACTTCAACGTGGTAACAGCCTTGATATGGCCCTTTGCGGTCGGCTGAGCTATAAGCAACTTCACTTATTTGCACACACACACACACACACACACACACACACACACACACACACACACACACACACACACACAGACACACACACAGACAGACACACACACACACACACACACACACACACGCGCGCGCGCGCGCACGCGCACACACACACACACACACACACACACACACACACACACACATTTGCTAAATCTTTGTTTCAAAGATGGATCGATTGATTGTCAGCTGTGGTTTTCACCAAGAAATTATTTTCTTTCATTTTCAGTCCCAATGAATGTATTTCAACAGGCCATGTAGTGATTGCTAGGCGATAGGCTACAACGAGTTCCTCTTGAAATCTCATAGCAATACATGCACATATGCACCTACCAATAAATGGCCAAGTCAAAGAACGCTGGACGTTAAGTGCTTAAAGCAGCAATATAGTTTTTGACCAGTCTGTCACGACACTCCTGTCAGCTGTATGTCATAGGATTATATGAACATAATCCATCTCTCGTGTCCCTCTGTCCTCCTGTCTGTCTCTCCGTCACTTTTCCCCCCATTATGCTTTAATAACCAACGAAACCCTTGACAACCTGACAACCTTCAAGTATATCTGACTTGTGGACACTTTACAAAGTAATGGCGCTTCTTGGCAAGATTTGATGTATGTACTATGCCAACTCTCTCGACACTAAATTGTTCTTTCTTTTCAGCTGCGAAATCTCAACCAGCTTACAACAAGCATCATTTAGCTGAAGTATAAGCATCATCTACTGCCGTGCCCAAACCCAACCCCACCAAACAAATATGGATGAATTGGGAAACCAAGTCTCCATTATCGTGCGTGTATTTTTAAAGTCAAATCAACGTCATTGATGTCTTTCTGGACGCTTCTGTTTGAGCATCTTGTTCTGTCAGCGCCTTGTAATACATGTGTACTTCGGACAATTATGCAATGTGACATTATTTGTGTCAGCTGTATTTTACGAAATGTATAGTCGTACCCGATAATGTGGCCTATCTGTTGATGTCGTTGAGTTCTTGGGTGCTCTGTATCCACCAGACCTGTGTGTTCTCAGGACACAGACGGTACATAACAGCCGGCTGGAGGATGTTCAAACTGGATCCTTCACGCGCGAAAGAGGCTCATAAAGGGCCTGCACTCGTCACCTACAATGGCGGCATCACTGATTACCCCGATGCTTTCCCCTGGGATTCGGATCTCACCTTCAAGGTGTGTGAGCGTGTGTGTGTGTGTGTGTGTGTGTGTGTGTGTGTGTGTGTGTGTGTGTGTGTGTGTGAGGGAGAGAGAGAGAGAGAGAGAGAGAGAGAGAGAGAGAGAGAGTGTGTGTGTGTGTGTGTGTGTGTGTGTGTGTGTGTGTGTGTGTGTGACAGACTGTGGTAACAAATCTGGTTCTGTAATGATAGGACACTGGGAGACCTCCCATTAAAAAATGATGGGGGCAAGCTGACATTGACGTTTGCATCCAACCTCTAACCCACTGGCAGAAGGAGCAACTCAGCGGTACCAGTACATCAAAAGACTTTTTTTCCCA
>JADBJO010015388.1:30000-32500 GCA_016801955.1 Conus betulinus
TACTTATGTGTGGGCAGTTGTATGTGGGGGTGTGCGTTACACTAATCATTGGAAGGGAATGGAAATACTCAATGGGTGATAGGGTATCATGTGGTGGGTGAAGGGTGGGGGGGATGGGAGAGAGAGAGAGAGAGAGAGAGAGAGAGAGAGAGAGAGAGAGAGAGAGAGAGAGAGAGAGAGAGAGACTCTCTCTCCACCCACACATACGTATGTGTGTGGTGAGGGGTGGGGGTATGGAATTCATGCAAAAAGTGTTGTTGGAAAAGTAAGCAATAATGTGGGATCGTGTTCATTGTAACAGGTGAAATAATGTGTTGACATTAATATGATCATGTTGGTGGAGATGAGACAGGTGTGTGTGTGTGTGTGTGTGTGTGTGTGTGTGTGTGTGTGTGTGTGTGTGCGCGCGCGTGCGTGCGTGCGTGCGTACGTGCGTGCGTGCATGTGCGTGTATGTGTGTGTGTGTGTGTGTGTGTGTGTGTGTGTGTGTGTGTGTGTGTGTGTGTTGAAGACAATGAAAACGAAGAAAGAACAATCGTCTATCTCTTAATGAAAGGTAGCAAAGCACGATCGCAAGTACACACCTAAAACCGATAGCGTGAAACGAAATGCAATACAATGATGGGCAGCTGTCAATATGAATCAAATTTCATTTCAAAGTGAGGTGACGGCCGGCAGAGATAAGTCATTGTTTGTTCTTCGTTTTCATAGCCTTGAATGTTGTTTGTCTTGTCGGTTGATTGTGAACCCTAGCTTGAGCTCATTTATTCATAATCAGGTCACTGGCTCTGAATCGGTGGTTATTTGTTCGTTTTGCAAAGGTAACGAGTCATATTAGGCTTTGATATAAACAGAACACGCACGATATTACGCTCCACCAACCGATCATAAAGCTAAATGCGATGTAAAAAAAAAAAGAGATCAGATAGTTATTCACTGTGTGTGTGTGTGTGTGTGTGTGTGTGTGTGTGTGTGTGCGCGCGCGCGCGCGCGAGCGCACGCACATGCGCGTGAGGGCATGCATGCCTGAGTCGGTTGGTACATGTGTGTGTGTGTGTGTGTGTGTGTGTTGTGTGTGTGTGTGTGCGTGTGCCAGTGCTCATGGTGTGTGTGTGCATGTACATGTGTGTGGTGTGTGAGTGCATGTACATGTGTGTGATGTGTGTGTGTGTGTTTGTGTGTGTGGTCTGTGGGGCTTATGAGAGCATGCTCCTGCATGCATGCATATGGGCCTGTGTGCATATACCTATATGTGTGTATGCATCTATGCCTGTGCTTATGTACGCCTGTGTGCATACCTATATGTGTGTATGTATCCACGCCTGTGCCTATGTACGCCTGTGTGCATACCTCTGTGTGTGTATGTATCCACGCCCTGTGCCTATGTATATGTACGCCTGTGTGCATACCTACATGTGTGTATGTATCCACGCCTGTGCCTATGTATATGTACGCCTGTGTGTATACCTATATGTGTGTATGTATCCACGCCTGTGCCTATGTATATGTACGCCTGTGTGCATACCTATATGTGTGTGTATGTATCCATGCCTGTGCCTGTTTACGCCTGTGTGCATACCTATATGTTTGTATGTATCCACGCCTGCGCCTATGTATATGTACGCCTGTGTGCATACCTATGTGTGTGTGTATGTATCCACGCCTGTGCCTATGTATATGTACGCCTGTGTGCATACCTATATGTGTGTATGTATCCACGCCTGTGCCTGTGTACGTCTGTGCAGACAGGCCAGCCACAGACTGTTATCCAATGACGGGTTAGGTCAAGGGTTCCCAGCCAGGCTCTACCTCAGAAAGCCGTCTGCCCCAGTGACCAGGTCACAGCACACTGACAACACCCCGATATCTGCTGGCGTCACTGCTCTCACTAAGCCAGGTGCAGCCGGCGGCCGCTGGTTTATTGTGTCCTTTTCAGGAAATGGAACACTCACTGTGTGAACTGATAACTCTTGAGACAATTGAGGACCTGCAGAACTAGTTCAAAGTCCAAGGGCCCAGTCCTCTGACTACCTCCTTCCCCATCCCATTACCCTGGCCCCACCCCCTTCCCTGCTGGCCTCCCTCCCCCCCCACCCCCCCCCCCCCCCCCCCCCCCCCGACTCCCCTTACGCCCAACTGTGTATACTGTTTTCACTTGAATCCATATTTGTGCTGTGGTTGCACTTGCAATGTTCACAGATAATAAGCACAAGCAATCACGCCAAAAAAAAAAATAATAATAAAATAAAAATAACAACTGCACAAACAGGCGATATGGTGTGTTGGTGTAGGCCGCGATCTGCTAAAATGAATTTGAACATGTAATCATATACTAAAGCAACGATTTTTGTTTTTACCATCAAATGTCTTCATTCAGAAAGGGGGGGGGGGGGGAGAGAGAGAGAGAGAGAGAGAGGAGAGAGAGAGAGAGAGAGAGAGAGAGAGAGAGAGAGAGAGGGGGGTGAGGGGGGAGGGAGGGAAGGAGAGAAAGAGACGCTTC
>JADBJO010015389.1:0-2500 GCA_016801955.1 Conus betulinus
TGTCATTGCTAGTCAACCTGTTGTGCAGACACCGCCCTGCTGGCCTGAGACACTCCCATAGTGTTCTGCAAAGCCTTGTTTGATTTCAAGATGTTTCTCCCCCCCTGCAACCAAAGTTCCTAGTGCCATGTCAAACATGTTATTCATCAAAAACATCACAACTTTCAGAAAATGTACATGTAACATTCAGAACAAGGTCTAAAAAATCATTTAAAGCTGAGGTCACCACCAGAACACAGCATGAAAAACCCCAGACCCACTTTTTCAGGAACAAGCTGGTTATAAGTATGTTTTTTTTCCATAACCCACCCAACAAGAAACATGGATTTTGGAATCTTGATTTGATTTTCTTTTTCTGTATTAATGTGTACACACACACACACACACACACACATACACGCACACACATATACATGCACATACACGCGCACACACACACACACACACACACCACACAACACACACCACACACACACACACACATACACTCACACAATCTACCCTTCATCCACCAGATACACTGAGACTTGAACTGAAACTTTGTGGATCCAAGCGAGAGTAGTAGTCCAACAATCTAACGGCTTGGCTATCAGACTCCTCCTGAGAGTTAAGTCCTCTTACCTTGTCAGTGGTGCGCAGTGCCGTGGCAGCAGTTGCAGCACCACAACATTAGGGCACTGGGACTCCACAACAGAAGTTGGCTTCTCTTCCACGTCAAAGGTCTCCATTGTTCTGGATACCTGATCATATATCATACATATTGCTGTAACAATACTGATAAACATTGAAATACATATACTGGGGTTATGAAGTAAAACTTATATCCCTCGTGCAGTACACAGATCTCACAATGCTACTCTATGTTTTTGAAAACATAACACAAATAAAGTTATGTTTAAAAATGTCCAAAGCCATGGCTGCTTTCTTCATTTCCAGCCTCTAAATACTAATCCACAACAATCATCAAACACACCTTCCCTCTCTCTCCCCTCTCATGCGTACATCCATAGACATACACATTGTATGCAAACACATGCATGCATACACACACACACACACACAACACACACACACACACACACACACACACACACACATTGTAAAACACATGCATTTGCTTACATAAACGCACAACCAACACATGAGTTCATCAAGAAAAAGGCATATCTTAAAGAAAATCTATAAATCAAAGAAAGAGCACATTTCACAAAATTGAAACAACCATATCCAAAGCATCAATTTATACACTGGAAAAAAAAAATTCCATGATTTTCAACATGTTCATTAAACAAAAACTGAACTGCTCTGTGAATTGGTTTGTGAGTCAAAATGGGGGAGTCTGATAACCTTTCATTCTTTCTTTCTGTGTATGCAGGCTGATACTTCTGCGGACGCTGCCTGTATAGACAGGCAGTGGAGTTTTGTGTGTATGACCGTCTTTTATCACGCCATTAAGGCAGCCATACTCCATCATTCAGGGAATGATTAACCTTTCAGAATTCTGTTCTGTGGGTCAGGTGACCACTTTAAAGCAAGAGCCAGTGGGGGCCCTGGTGTCTGATACTAATCAGTTCTCTTACCTTTTGATAATTGGTGACAGCTTTAACCAGTGGAGATGCTGTAATAAGAATGACCTTGGTTTCTGGACATTCGTCTGCTAACTGAAACAAAAATCAAAAGAAAAAAGATAAATAAAACAGATGACTTCAGACAAAGGATTAGAATAAAATGATTAAAGTGGATAATGATGAAAAAGGATAAAATTTACCAAACTGCTTAAAGCTGTAATGGAAGAAGGATAAAGATTTCCAGTATCACTTTTTTCCTGTCAACCCAGTTAACATACTCATAAAAACTGTGTATTACTGCTGAACACAGTGCATGATACTGTTCACAGTACTGCACATATATGCACATCCCTATAACATCATATTGTGTGTGTGCATGTGTGTGTGAGTGAGTCTAAATGTGTGTGTGTGTCTGTGTGTGTGTGTCACTCTTGTGTGTGTGTGGTCACTGTGTGTGTGTTTGTGTACAAACGTGTGTGTGTGTGTGTGTGTGTCCCCCTCCCCCCCCCCCCCCCCCCTGCGAAATTTGGTTATTCCACTGTGGTATCTACTACTATATATATAGTCTATTTTTATTTTGTTGCCTCCTTTTTTTCCCCTTGGATGATACCGGGTTAACTAATACCACTGTAGTTACCATGTTACTTTCTCTGTTTGACCTTTGTTCACCTCACAGATTGATACATAATACAAGTTTACTTCACAAAACATCTGCTCTCATTCATTTGTGTGGCAAGTGTTTTTATTATTTGGCTGAAAATTTTCAGGCTGGTGACCAAAAAATCTGACTGCTGCCAAGTGGAACCGTTTGAACCACATGCCAAAGACTGATAGTAAGCAAAAAAATCCCAACTTTTAGGACTGAATGTGACATTGTAAACTCACTGCTTTATTTGTAGTTTATATTTTCAGTTTTTATTGTTTATTTATGA
>JADBJO010015389.1:5000-43931 GCA_016801955.1 Conus betulinus
AACAGCCGAAGCACGTGAACACTATGGTACAAATGCATCAGCTGGGGATGATAACACATTACGTGTGTGACCGTTTTTTGATTACCCCGCCACGTGGGCAGCCACACTCCGACTTCGGGGGATTTTGGAGACTGATAATGTTATGCTAGGAGCTTGTCACTACTGAAGACAATCCCCGCATAACTAGGCAGAGCACAACAACATTTTGATGTAGCCTTGGTATTCTAGCCTATGTCAATTAGCCTGACACAGCCTTGTGTTTGAAAAGAAATGTCTTTGAGTCAAGGTCTAATGCCGGTGTCTGTTCCGGGTGGATCTTCATAGGCTTTTTTTTTTTTTTTTTTTTTTTTTAAAGGGTTAATCAGGCTCTGCACTACCTAGAAGAAACCAGTTTTTACGCGAGTTGTATTAGGATCTGCAGTGCTTAAAAATGACTCAGCCGTGCATTTCCAAGATTAACGGGCTTTGCAGTTTCTAAAAGTGACTATCAGCCCTGAATTTCCTGCTTTAGCGGGGTTCTCTGGTACTTCTAAGTGATTATCATCTATGAATTCCTTCCTTTAACGGCCAGTTCTCTTGTTCCTAGAAGTGACTATCAGTCTTGACTTTTGTCTATGAATTTCCTACTTTAACGGCAAGGTTCTATACTTCCTAGAAGTGACTATCAGTAGTGACTATTGTCTATGAATTTCCTACTTTAACGGCAAGGTTCTATACTTTCTAGAAGTGACTATCAGTAGAGACTCTGTCTACGAATTTCCTACTTAAACGGCAAGGTTCTATAGTTCTCCAGAAGTGACTAACAGTAGTGACTATTGTCTACGAATTTCCTGTTTCAACGGCAAGGTTCTATAGTCACTAGAAGTAACTATCAATAGTGACTATTGTCTACGGATTTCCTACTTTAACGGCAAGGTTCTATACTTCCTAGAAGTGACTATCAGTGCTGATTATTGCCTATGAATTTCCTATTTTAACGGCAAGGTTCTATAGTTCCTAGAGGTGACTATCAGACGTGAGTACTATCGATGAATTCACTCCGTTAACGGTCGGGTTCTGTAGTTCCTGAAAGGACTACATCTATGAATGTCATACTTTAACGGCCGGGTTCTGTCGCTCCTGAAAGGAACTATCGTCTATGAATGTCATACTTTAACGGCCGGGATCTGTCGCTCGTAGAAGAGACCATGGAATCCAGCTGTTGAGGTAGGGAATCCATGGATGATAGTCGCCACTGATAGTCAGTCATAGGAACTGCAGAATCTGGCCGTTAAAGTAGAAATTCCTAGGTAAAAGTCCCTTGGAACAGTGACTTCTATAAACTACAAAACACGACTGTTAAAATATGGAATTCATCGATGATGGTCATTTTCAGGAACTACAGAACACGGCCGTTAAAGTATGGAATAGGAATGCATGATGATGGGCACTTTCAGGAGCTATAGAACACAGCCCTAAGTATAGAATTCATCGATGATGGGCACTTTCAGGAACTATAGAACACAGCCGTTAAAGTATGGAATTCATCGATGATGGGCACTTTCAGGAACTATAGAACACAGCCGTTAAAGTATAGAATTCATCGATGATGGGCACTTTCAGGACTACAGAACCGGCCGTTAAAGTATAGAATTCATCGATGATGGGCACTTTCAGGAACTACATAACCGGCCGTTAAAGTATAGAATTCATCGATGATGGGCACTTTCAGGAACTACAGAAACCGGCCGTTAAAGTATAGAATTCATCGATGGTGAGCACTTTCAGGAACTACAGAACCGGCCGTTAAAGAAGGGAATTCAGAGATAATAATCGCTTCTGGTAGTCACTTCTTGGAATTAGAGAACCGTAAATAGCTATCGATTTATAAATTGCCTTCTTCAGCGTTTATAGCAGACTCTACCTAGATTGCACTGTCAATTTATAAAGTCTCCACTTTTTCGGACTTATTTTGACCGTGTGTAACACCTGAAAGTGTCTTTCGTTTATAAAACTGGGCATACCTACTTTTACAGGGGAGGAGGGTGGAAGGTCGTTTTACGGTCTGTGGTATCTAAAAGTGACTATCATCTATGAAGGCCCCATCGTGAGGCTGTTTTCGGGTCTGCAGCTTCCTAGATGCGGCTACCATTTCTCAAGGCCCTAATTTCACGAAGTTGTTTAGGATCAATGGCACGTTGAAGTTATTATTATTATGAGTACTTACATAGCGCCTATCCTCGGCTAGAGACCAAGCTGTAAGCGCTTTACAATCCACTCTCTTTACACGGGCTGCGTACCTGGATAGTGCCGACTGAAGAGCTGCCTGCTGGCGCTTCATTCCGTCGTTTTCCGTGTCATCCAGTCAATACTGTCTATATCGCTCACTCAGTTTCCTTACTTCCTCCATTCTTTCCATTTCTCATGCAGGGTGTAACGTGTCATCCATACCAACGGCCAAACTAACCTTCTCTTCCGAAAGTTGGTTATGGGATATTACGGGTGTGCAAGATGTTATACGTGCATTCACACACGGAACCTCGGTTTATAGTCTCATTCGAAGTACTGTATGGGAAATGAAGTCAGAATCAATGTTAACTCCTAGGGAAAAATCCCCCTGTACCAAACGACCCGGCGGAGATTCGAACCCGCAACCCCAGGATCACTAAGATTACTAGAGTCTGGCGCTCTACCACTGAGCTACTCCGGCCCCCATAATCATTAGTTATAAAGTCCACACCTTCAAGGGGATGTTTGAGAGCCTGTGGAGCCCAGAAGTGACTATTATTCATGTAGTCACCACCTGTCCTGTGCTGTTTTAGGATCTGTAGAACATCGGTATTAGACCCTTGCTGAAAGAAAAAACCGGGTGGAAGCTGTAGTCAAAGATGCTGGGAATGGCGCCGGAGAGTGCAGTATTTGCGTCCTTGTCTGGGGACAGACAAACTGGGTTTTCAGTTTCCAGTGAAACCGACTTAAGGTGGGCAATCATATCAGAAAGGAACTTATACCAGAGCACCTACACTGAAACTCCTGTGTCGGCAAACATTTCATTGTACAGTAAAGAACAAAGCAGACTTTGTCCATGATCAGGACATCAGTTACAGATGTGAGAAGGCTTTGAAATGATACATCTAATTAAGTTTAAAACATTTTTTATTCTTGTCAAATAGTTTTTAAAACATTATGACCGCATGTAATTTGCTGTATGGGTCAGAGTTTTGTTTAAAAAAAAAAAAGAAAAGAAATTACAGCAACAAAAAAAGTAAAGAAAAGCAGAGAGAGAGAGAGAGAGAGAGAGAGAGCATTTTCTGGTCAGTGAAGAGAGGATGCATAACACTCACATAAATAAATAAATAAATAAATATTGCTTACAATTGCAAAGGCCCGCACCCAGACGAGAATGCCGAGTTTGTTTACGTCCGGAATGTATGGTATTTACATGAAGCGTTACTGTTGTCGTTGATGTGCAGGATTCTGATTGTTGATTGAGTCCCATTTTCTGCTCCTCCAGTTTTGGAGATTTCCCTTCTCGATTTGTCCTCTTGTGTGTTTTATACACACAGACAACACGCACGCACGCAGACACACATACACACACAAACGCGCGCGCGCACACACTCACAAACATACACACACGCACGCGTGCACACATATACACACACATGCGTACGCACGCATGCACGCACTCTCTCTCTGCACGCACTGTCTCTCTCTCTCTCTCTCTCTCTCTCTCTCTCTCTCTCTCTCTCTCTCTCTCTTTATCCTCTCTTTGATCCCAGTTGATGCAGGTCACGAGGTATGTCTTTTTGGGGCGAATCCATACGTCTTTATTTCAGGACCAGTCTGTGTGTGTGTGTGTGTGTTTTTTGTGTCTCGGCACATAGCCTGACTGCACATACCTGACTTTGAAAGAGAAACAGATCATGCACACACATACACACGCGCGGTAAGAGAGAGACGAGGGCACAATGGGACGGGGGCAGATTAGACCAGTTATTCATAACTATTCTTTAAACGCTTACCGAGCCCCCCATCTCACCTTTCTCCCTTCTCCCTTTGTCTCTTCTTCTTCACACCCCCCCCCCCCCCCCCCCCCCCCCCCCCGCACACACACACACTAACATTATCATTAAAAGCAGCCGTTTGATACTTGGTTATTTTGATTAGGTCTGCTCTGTCTGGCAAAAGTGAAGCGGACACCTGCGGTCTCCTTACACTGATTAAAAGTTCGTCTAGTAGATCCAGTTCAATCAGACACTGTGCTCTCATTTCCTTTTTTGGTGCCGTCGTCGGGTCGCCCACGTATTCCATATGTGTGCCATCAGCAAAGTGACGCACGCATAGGTGTCAACCCAGTTTTCCTCTCTTTACAACTTCCCGTATTGAAAAGATTTTTTTTTCCCATATTCCGAGCCCCAAATCCGTATACATTACGGAAAACCCAAAAACATAAACAAAAATTGCTGTGAATACAATGTAATACTCAGCATCGGGCAGAACTTCTGGAAAGAAATGGCAGTTTAAGACAGTTTTATGAAGAACAATAACGCTTACCCATCCAACAGAATCTGCTCTTCCATTCCAGCAAAATGCATCACTTGAGACAGTTTGTAGATCAAATCACACACCCTGTAGTGAAACACTGACAATGATGCAGAATTAACACTGTTTATTGTTTACGCACTCTTCCACTTTACCAACACCATGAGTCCACTGAAGTCAGGAGTACATCTTTACTTACTGTGATCCCCAAAGTTTCGATTCCCAGTCATACCCATTTCCCAAGAACACACAGCCATTGTTCTGTTCAACACTGTCACCTGCAAATGAGTTACTGATGTTCGTCGTTGTACTGCTTGGTGGCAGACTTTGCTGCCTGCAACAAGGGGGCTGAAGGGTTGATCTCAAAACATGACCGATTCTACTTAGTTCGTTCCTGTTTCAGTGTTTAGAGTCTGTGTCGTCTGCTATGAACATTTGTTCACCTTGCAGTTTGCCTCAGTGATTTAAGATTTGCCCGTACAAATCAGTTTTGCCCGTATTGAAACTTGTATACGGCCGTACAGACCCGGAATCGTAGGTTTCCCGCACAGCAATACGGGAAAACCGTATAGCTTGACACCTATGCGCGCGTATGACACCTGTCATGTGATATTTTGACGTAAAACACATACTTTCCTGTGATGCACCCATTTTTGTAGTTTCCTATTTTAAAAAAAAAAAAAAAACGCGTACTTTTGATGATTAAATGATAGTAAATTAATATTAAATCTTTGCAATAACATACATTGCGTTTCTGTCGTTTCTTTTTTTTAGAGAGACTGTTACTGTTGATCTAAGAAATAGCACTGCGGCTTTATTTTTGTTGCTTTAATCGATTGTTTCACCTTAATGATGAACTTATATAATCTTACTGTTTGGCAGCATTATTTCAGTTGTCTGATCTTAATAAAATTCATCACATAACGTCCTTTCGTGGTCTTATCACCCACAGTGTCCTCGTAACACTCTCGAACGACTTAAAAGCGTTCGGAACTGCATCTATATCGAGCGCACATTACCTTAGATGAAACGAAATGAAATCACATTTTCAGCAGTGTTTTCAATATCACAACAACGGTATTTTCTTAGAATTCTTGTAATTATTTATAATCATTGCTCTATGCATTGACAAAAGACATGGTAACTGACGCTATGGGCAAATACTGTCACAAATATTAAGTTGAATTTTATTAAGATCAGAAAATTGAAATAATGCTGCCAAACAGTAAGATTATATAAGTTCATCATTAAGGGTGAATCAATCGATTAAAGCAACAAATAAAGGCGCAGTGCAGTTTCTTGGATCAACAGTAACAAGTCTCTAAAAAAAAAACCGGCAGAAACGCAATGTATGTTATTGCAAAGATTTAAATATTAATTTACTATCATTTAATCATCAAAAGTACGCGTTTTTTTTTTTTTTTTTTTTTTTAATAGGAAACTACAAAATGGGTGCATCACAGGAAAGTATGTGTTTTTACGTCAAACTATCACATGACAGGTGTCATACGCGCGCATAGGTGTCAAACTGTACGGTTTTCCCGTATTGCTGTGCGGGAAACCTACGATTCCGGGTCTATACGGCCGTATACAAGTTTCACTACGGGTAAAACTGATTTATATGGGCAAATCTTAAATCACTGAGGCAAACTGCAAGGTGAACAAATGTTCATAGCAGACGACACAGACTCTAAACACTGAAACGGGAACGAACTAAAGCAGATGATCGGTCATGTTTTGAGATCAAGCCTTCAGCCCCCTTTGCAGGCAGCAAAGTCTGCCACCAAGCAGTACAACGATGAACATCAGTAATTCATTTGCAGGTGACAGTGTTGAACAGAACAATGGCTGTGTGTTCTTGGGAAATTGGGTATGATTGGGAATCGAAACTTTGGGGGATCACAGTAAGTAAAGATGTACTCCTGACTTCAGTGGACTCATGATGTTGGTAAAGTGGAAGAGTGCGTAAACAATAAACAGTGTTAATTCTGCATCATTGTCAGTGTTTCACTACAGGGTGTGTGATTTGATCTACACAACGTCTCAAGTGATGCATTTTGCTGGAATGGAAGAGCAGATTCTGTTTTGGATGGGTAAGCGTTATTGTTCTTCATAAACTGTCTTAAACTGCCATTTCTTTCCAGAAGTTCTGCCCGATGCTGAGTATTACATTGTATTCACAGCAATTTTTGTTTATGTTTTTGGGTTTTCCGTAATGTATACGGATTTTGGGCTCGGAATATGGGAAAAAAAAAAAGTCTTTTCAATACGGGAAGTTGTAAAGAGAGGGAAAACTGGGTTGACACCTATGCGTGCGTCACTTTGCTGATGGCACACATATGGAATACGTGGGCGACCCGACGGGCACCAAAAAGGAAATGAGAGCACAGTGTCTGATTGAACTGGATCTACTAGACGAACTTTTAATCAGTGTAAGGAGACCGCAGGTGTCCGCTTCACTTTTGCCAGACAGAGCAGACCTAATCAAAATAACCAAGTATCAAACGGCTGCTTTTAATGATAATGTTAGTGTGTGTGTGTGCGGGGGGGGGGGGGGGGGGGGGGGGGGGGGGGGTGTGTGTGTGTGTGAAGAGAGACAAAGGGCAAAGAAAGGTGAGATGGGGGGGCTCGGTAAGCGTTTTAAAGAATAGTTATGAATAAACTGGTCTAATCTGCCCCCGTCCCATTGTGCCCTCGTCTCTCTCTTACCGCGCGTGTGTATGTGTGTGCATGATCTGTTTCTCCTTCAAAACAGGTATGTGCAGTCAGGCTATGTGCCGAGAGGACAAAAAAAAACACATACACACACACAGACTGGTCCTGAAATAAAGACGTATGGATTCGCCCCAAAAAGAGACATACCTCGTGACCTGCATCAACTGGGGAGAGAGAGAGGAGAGAGAGAGAGAGAGAGAGGAGAGAGAGAGAGAGAGAGAGAGAGACAGACAGACAGAGAGACAGACAGAGAGAATAGACAGAGAGAGCGTGCGTGCGTGCATGCGTGCGTACGCATGTGTGTGTATATGTGTGCACGCGTGCGTGTGTGTATGTTTGTGAGTGTGTGCGCGCGCGCGTTTGTGTGTGTATGTGTGTCTGCGTGCGTGCGTGTTGTCTGTGTGTATAAAACACACAAGAGGACAAATCGAGAAGGGAAATCTCCAAAACTGGAGGAGCAGAAAATGGGACTCCAATCAACAATCAGAATCCTGCACATCAACGACAACAGTAACGCTTCATGTAAATGCCATACATTCCGGACGTAAACAAACTCGGCATTCTCGTCTGGGTGCGGGCCTTGGTTGCAATTTATGTATTTATTTATTTATTTATTTATTTATGTGAGTGTTATGCATCCTCTCTTCACTGACCAGAAAATGCTCTCTCTCTCTCTCTCTCTCTCTCTCTCTCTCTGCTTTTCTTTACTTTTTTGTTGCTGTAATTTCTTCTCTTTTTTTTTTTTAAACAAAACTCTGACCCATACAGAAAAATTACATGCGGTCATAATGTTTTAAAACTATTTGACAAGAATAAAATGTTTTAACTTAATTAGATGTATCATTTCAAAGCCTTCTCACATCTGTAACTGATGTCCTGATCATGGACAAAGTCTGCTTTGTTCTTTACTGTACAATGAAATGTTTGCCGACACAGGAGTTTCAGTGTAGGTGCTCTGGTATAAGTTCCTTTCTGATATGATTGCCCACCTTAAGTCGGTTTCATTGGAAACTGAAAACCCAGTTGTCTCTGTCCCCAGACAAGGACGCAAATACTGCACTCTCCGGCGCCATTCCAACATCTTTGACTACAGCTTCCACCGGTTTTTCTTTCAGCATTTCTTATCAGTTCTGTACCAAGGGTCTAATACCGATGTTCTACAGATCCTAAAACAGCACAGGACAGGTGGTGACTACATGAATAATAGTCACTTCTGGGTTCCACAGGGCTCTCAAACATCCCTTGAAGGTGTGGACTTTATAACTAATGATTATGGGGGCCGGAGTAGCTCAGTGGTAGAGCGCCAGACTCTAGTAATCTTAGTGATCCTGGGGTTGCGGGGTTCGAATCTCCGCCGGGTCGTTTGGTACAGGGGGATTTTTCCCTAGGAGTTAACATTGATTCTGACTTCATTTCCCATACAGTACTTCGAATGAGACTATAAAACGAGGTTCCGTGTGTGAATGCACGTATAACATCTTGCACACCCGTAATATCCCATAACCAACTTTCGGAAGAGAAGGTTAGTTTGGCCGTTGGTATGGATGACACGTTACACCCTGTGTGAGAAATGGAAAGAATGGAGGGAAGGAAGTAAGGAAACTGAGTGTGAGCGATATAGACAGTATTGACTGGATGACACGGAAAACGACGGAATGAAGCGCCAGCAGGCAGCTCTTCAGTCGGCACTACCCAGGTACGCAGCCCGTGGTGTAAAGAGAGTGGATTGTAAAGCGCTTACAGCTTGGTCTCTAGCCGAGGATAGGCGCTATATAAGTATTCATAATAATAATAATAATTCAACGTGCCATTGATCCTAAACAACTTCGTGAAATAAGGGCCTTGAGAAATGGTAGCCGCAACTAGGAACTGCAGACCCGAAAACGGCCTCACGATGGGGCCTTCATAGATGATAGTCACTTTTAGATACCACAGACCGTAAAACAACTTCCACCCTCCTCCCCTGTAAAAGTAGGTATGTCCAGTTTTATAAACGAAAGACACTTTCAGGTGTTACACACGGTCAAAATAAATTCGAAAAAGTGGAGACTTCATAAATTGACAGTGCAATCTAGGTAGAGTTTGCTATTAAACGCTGAAGAAGGCAATTTATAAATCCATAGCTATTTACGGTTCTCTAATTCCAAGAAGTGACTACCAGAAGCGATTATTATCTCTGAATTCCCTTCTTTAACGGCCGGTTATGTAGTTCCTGAAAGTGCTCAACATCGATGAATTCTATACTTTAACGGCCGGTTCTGTAGTTCCTGAAAGTGCCCATCATCGATGAATTCTATACTTTAACGGCGGGTTATGTAGTTCCTGAAAGTGCCTATCATCGATGAATTCTATACTTTAACGGCCGGGTTCTGTAGGTCCTGAAAGTGCCCATCATCGATGAATTCTATACTTTAACGGCTGTGTTCTATAGTTCCTGAAAGTGACCATCATCGATGAATTCTATACTTTAACGGTCGTGTTCTATAGTTCCTGAAAGTGCCCATCATCGATGAATTCTATACTTTAACGGCTGTGTTCTATAGCTCCTGAAAGTGCCCATCATCGATGAATTCCATACTTTAACGGCGTGTTCTGTAGTTCCTGAAAATGACCATCATCGATGATTCCATTTAACAGTCGTGTTTTGTAGTTTATAGAAGTCACTGTTCCAAGGGACTTTACCTAGGACGATTCTACTTTAACGGCCAGATTCTGCAGTTCCTATAGGACTAGTGACTATCAGGTGGCGACTATCATCCATGGATTCCCTACCTCAACAGCGGAGTCCATGGTCTCTTTACGAGCGACAGAACCCGCCGTTAAAGTATGACATTCATAGACGATAGTTCCTTTCAGGAGCGACAGAACCCGGCCGTTAAAGTATGACATTCATAGCGTAGTCCCTTTCAGGAACTACAGAAACCCGACCGTTAACGGAGTGAATTGCTCATCGATAGTACTCACGTCTGATAGTCACCTCTAGGAACTATAGAACCTTGCCGTTTTTTAAAATAGGAAATTCATAGGCAATAATCAGCACTGATAGTCACTTCTAGGAAGTATAGACCCTTGCCGTTAAAGTAGGAAATCCGTAGACAATAGTCACTATTGATAGTTACTTCTAGTGACTATAGAACCTTGCCGTTTGAAACAGGAAATTCGTAGACAATAGTCACTACTGTTAGTCACTTCTGGAGAACTATAGAACCTTGCCGTTTAAGTAGGAAATTCGTAGACAGAGTCTCTACTGATAGGTCACTTCTAGAAAGTATAGAACCTTGCCGTTAAAGTAGGAAATTCATAGACAATAGTCACTACTGATAGTCACTTCTAGGAAGTATAGAACCTTGCCGTTTAAAGTAGGAAATTCATAGACAAAAAGTCAAGACTGATAGTCACTTCTAGGAACAAAGAGAACTGGCCGTAAAGGAAGGAATTCATAGATGATAATCACTTAGAAGTACCAGAGAACCCCGCTAAAGCAGGAAATTCAGGGCTGATAGTCACTTTTAGAAACTGCAAAGCCCGTTAATCTTGGAAATGCACGGGCTGAGTCATTTTTAAGCACTGCAGATCCTAATACAACTCGCGTAAAAAACTGGTTTCTTCTAGGTAGTGCAGAGCCTGATTAACCCTTTAAAAAAAAAAAAAAAAAGCCTATGAAGATCCACCCGGAACAGACACCGGCATTAGACCTTGACTCAAAGACATTTCTTTTCAAACACTGGCTTTCACTTGGTGTGTTGTTGTTGTTGCTCACTTTCAGCCCGCCTGGCTTAAGGCTGTGTCAGGCTAATTGACATAGGCTAGAATACCAAGGCTACATCAAAAGGTTGTTGTGCTCTGCCTAGTTATGCGGGGGATTGTCTTAAGTAGTGACAAACTCCTACCATAACATTATCAGTCTCCAAAATCCCCCGAAGTCGGAGTGTGGCTGCCCACGTGGCAGGGTAATCAACAACGGTCACACACGTAATGTTATCATCCCCAGCTGATGCATTTGTACCATAGTGTTCACGTGCTCGGCTGTTCGGATGATCCCTGGAGTCTTTTAGCCAGGGTACGACCAACAACTTTTCAGCTTTGTCGCTTTGTACATAGTAACTCCTCTCTCTCTCTCTCTCTCTCTCTCTCTCTCTCTCTCTCTCTCTCTCTCTCTCTCTTAAGATTGTGATTATCCGTGCTCGACTTTTTTTTCTCTCCATCAGCGTTACATCTGTGGACCCGAACATTCATGATCTAGCTCTGTTGACCTTCTAGGGCTATATATTTCCAAATATGAAGACGTGCGACAAGCTACACTACACCCTCCTCATCTCATCTCGGAAAGCTCCGTTACATGATGTTCCGCATAGTATACAGCTAGAATGCAACTGTTTCAAGAAGATGGTTCGATGGGGCCTGTCAAACAGACCAATCGAGATGCACGTGAAACGCTTGAATGTGAAGGAGAGGTGAGTCATATCGCTAGTTAGAACTACTCGCTCGTAGGTGAGTCAGTTGTTAAGTGAACTAAACCGTAAAACCATTATACTTGTTCAAGAACGTGGAGTCTAACATGGGCCATCATGGAAGTCGGGGTCAAGTTCAGACTCGATGAACAATGAAAAATCAGAGTTTAGTTATATATATATACAGCACTTCATGTACATGCAGGATCAGATCAGGTGGGTGGTCAAAATGATAATAATGGTAGAATTCTATGATGGTTTCTGAGACTGCCACGTTCATGCCTTACTGTATCAGCTGAACATGCAAATAATATGCTCCTGCCTCTCTCCCTTGCCTCTTCCTCGTGTGTGTGTGTGTGTGTGTGTGTGTGTGTGTGTGTTGTGTGTGTGTGTGTGTGGTGTGTGTGTGTGCGTGCGTGCGTGTGCGTGCGTGCTTGTGTGAGTGTGTTGTGTTGTGTGTGTGTGTTGTGTGTGTTGTGTGTGTGTGTGTGGTGTGTGTGTGTGTGTGTGTGTGTGTGTGTGGTGTGTGCGTGCGTGCGCGCGCGCGTGCGTGCATTGTGCCGGTTGTGTGTGTGGTGGGGTGTGTGTGTGTGTGTGTGTGTGTGTGTGTGTGGGTAGCAGATTTGTAAGTAATTATCTGACTTGGGCTCCTCAGCATACGCATAGGCTACATCAGTGACGAAGCCAATTACATTGGTTGATTTGCTTGCAGCTTGTCAAAAGGGAAGCGGGAACTTGAGGACCAAATCGACATTAGTGACAATAACCAACAAGTTTATGTCATGCTTATTTAGATAATCTGCTCTGAGCGACTTTACTGACAAATCAACCACAGACAAAAATCTGAGCTGCGTGCTGAGGTACTTTGGACAGTGGCCTAATCCTGGAGTGTGTGAACGGATAATAAAGGGAAATAACTTCAAATGTCCAACGCACTTGGCCATGTTGCGTGGTCAGTCGAAACAACAAATTGAATCGGATCTAGTTCCACAGTCTTTTTTTTCACGTTATGTATGCGTATGTGTAAATACAGTTGAACATGGCTGGCCTTAGTACTGCGCATAAAGCCGATTTTGTGATAGTTGGAGGAGGGATAGCAGCCGTCACATGCGCAGAAAACGGTAAGTAGCCAAGTCAAGTTACCAGAGACTTTTAGAACACGGACGATCTATTATCCCTGTCGAAAATCAACAATTAATGACTAATGTTAACATCCACCCACCAACGCGACAACAGTGAAAAGAAAACAAAAAAGTCAGTTGTTAGTTGACATTTTTATTTCAGGCATGTGACATTGTAAACAGTTAGTCGAGGCAAAGACTCTTGACATGTTTGTGTCAAGAGTAAGTAAATACAGTACCCCCCTGACTTGCCTTTTTTTTTTTGTGTTGTTTTTTGACTTTTTTTTTTTTGTGCTGCGTCAACCCACATTCATAAGCGTCAGAATAGTCAAACATGATGACTGTGGACGTTTAAATGGATGATGATGATGATGATGATGAAACTCACAGCTTTTATTTGTTGTTATATTTTCAGTTATTGTTTTATTATAATGAGGATCCAGGCACATTTTTTTTAATCGAGTGCCAATCCCAAAAGTATACTCTCTCCTCTCTCCCTCTCTCCTCACACACACACACACACACGCAAAACAACAGAAACTACCACAGTCACATTTACTGTAGTGAGTGGCCAAAATAATTTGACTGTTCTCTATAGGTGGGAACGAGAACAGACCAGTGTTTCATGTCAGTCATTGCTGTCAAACTTATGACATTTCAGTCCGACCAGTATGAGTACAAATGCTGTGCCCCACTGTATGTGTATCCCTCTGGAATTGCTCAGTTTGTGAGCTTTAAACCTTCAAGGATTGTCACCAACTCACACAATAACTTACAGGTTTCAAATGTCATTGTAAATAAATAAATGATTAATGCACAAAAGTAAACAGTTATTAAGGATTGATGTTGTAGCTGACTTGTGAATTAGTGTTTGGTCACATTCGCACAGTTTGTTCAGGGTTTGGTGATTTGGTTAAGAACAAATTCTTTGATGTACTCGCACTTTTTTTTGTTGCGGCTAGGTTGGTTGTTGGAGTTGTTTTTTTTTGGGTTTTTTTTTATAGTTTTACAGTGTTTAGTGTGCGTGTGCATGTTGTGTTGTGTGGGTGGGGGTGTGTTGTGTGTGTGGTGAGCGAGAGATAGAGAGATAGAGAGTATACTTTCAGATTGGCACTCGATATACTAGGTGCCTGATCCTCATAATAGAACCATAAAAACTGAAAATAATAAACTACAACTAATAACGCATTGCGTTTCCAAGTCACATTGCATGGTCCTAACAGTTGGGATTTTGTGCTGTACTATCTCCTTATGGCATTGGTTCCCAAAGGTCCCCATTGGCAGATTCAATTTTTTGATTTTGTCACCAGCCTAAAATTTTACCAGAACACACCTATAAAAACACTTGCCGAACCAAATGGAATGAGGAGCAATGTTCTGTGAGGTACACTTGTAATTATGTATCAATCTGTGAGGATGAACACGGTCAAACAGAGAAAGTAAGGGCATGGACTAACATTGGTATTGTTTAACCGCGGGGCCGTTATCATCCAAGGTGAGACGAAAGAGGCCACAACTGGTAAAAATACCTATATATAGAGTAGTATATACCACAGTGGAATAGCCGAGACAAAGTTTCGCAGGGGGTGGGGGGGGGGGGTGTTGTGGGGATGGGGACAGGCACACGACACACACACCACGTGTATGTGGGTGCACCGGGGCAAACACACCACATTGACACACCACACAATAGTGACACACACACGACACTGCACACACATTTAGACTGGCACTGGGCTCACCACACTGCCCCACAATATTAAGTGTTTAATATTGGATTTGCATGATATGTGCAGTACTGTAAACAGTATTCATGCACTGTGTTCAGCAGTAATACACATTTTTTTATTATGTGTGTGGTGAAAGCTGGTGTAAAGGCATTAAAGAAGTGATGACGTGGGAAATCTTTACACCTTGCTTCATTTACCGCTTAGCAGTTTGGTAAATGATTAATGATAGTAAGAATGTAGTACAAGGAGTCTGCCTTTTTCCAAAGAATATCCACTTTAACATCAATCTTAGTAAATATCTAATCCTGTGTCCCTGAAGTCATCTTGTTTTTAATTATATCGTATTTTTTGTCTTTGTGAGTTTTGTTCAAGAGTTGCAGACAGACTAATGGTCAACACCAAGTCCTTTTCTATTACAGCATCTCCACGGTTACAGCTGTCACCAATTAACAAAAGGTAGAGAACTATTCCTATCAGATCAACCATGGACCCCACTGGCTTTGGGGCTTTAAAGTGGGTCACCTGACGGCCACAGACCCAAATTCGGAGAGGTTAATATCTGGGGGCGTGCCCCTGAGGGATATGGAGTATGGCCGTGCCGTTAATGGTAGCTAGGTAAAAGACGGTGCATGGAGAAGGACACACAAAACGGGCTCCAGCCGCTGCCTGTCTTACAGGCAGCGTGCCGGCAGAATGTATAAGCCTCATACACAGAAAAGGAAAGAATGACAGGTTTAATCATAGCGGCCCGCCATGTTTGAAACGTACGAGGAAAACCAATTCACAATAGCAGTGCAGTTTGTTTTAAATTAAGACAGGTTTAAAATCATGGAATTTTTTTTTTTTTTCCAGGTGTTATAAAATGGAAATGGCTTTGGGATATGGTGTGTTGTCAGTTGGTGTGTTCACGTGCTCTTGAGTCTTGATTTAAGTCGCTGTTTCTATTACGGCTATTCCTTTTTTCCTTATGAACCATGTTTTGTTTGTGCGTTTATGGTGTAAGCAAAATTCATTGTGTGTTACAATTTGTTGATGTGTGTTGTGTGTGTGTGTGTGTGTGTGTGGGGGTGTTGTGTATGCATCATGGTTGCTACAATTTTTAGTGCGGATTGATGTACGCAGTGATAGGTGAGAGGAAGTGTGAAGGATGATTGTTTGATGATTGTGGTGTATGTATTTAGGGATTCTGGAAAGAAAAGATCAGCCATTGCTTTGACATTTTTAAGAACAGATACTTTAATTTTGTGTTATGTTTTTCAAAACAATGAGAGTAGCATTGTGAGATCTGGTGGACTGCACCTGGAGTATAAGTTATTACTTCAATCCCACACCCGTAACTTATTTCGTAAATGAGTGGGGTTGTTATCAGTATTGTAATTTTTACCGCAATATTATATAGATGATCAGGTATGGTCCATAACAATGGAGACCTTTGACGTGGAAGAGTAAGCCAACTTCGGTTTGGAGTCCCAGTGCCCTAATCGCTGTTCGTTTGTTGCCCTGGGCTGTGGGATGTGTGGTCACTAATATGGTCACGTGTCGGAGTCACTGTGATCAGGCAAACTGCTAAAGCCCGGCCTGCGAACCACGGACAAGGTTAGGAGGACGTAACTCTCAAAGGCTTCTGATGGCCAACCGTTAGAATTGTGGAACTACTCAACGGTCTTGAATCCACAAAGTTTTCAGTTCAAAGTCTCGAGTGATCGCTGGTGCTAGGTAGATTGGGTGAGTGTATTGTGTGGTGTTGGTGTGTGGTTGTGTGTGTGTGGGTGTGGTGGGGCCTTTCCTGTAGATCTTTCGAGCATGGAGTGGTTGATGTGGTTTTTGTCTTATGGGTCTGTTTCCGTGGGGTGGTCGCAATGTATGTGCATGGATAGGGTTGTGTTGTGGCGTGTAGTGGTTGTGGGTGTGGGGGGTGGGTGTGGACACATGTAATACAGAAAAAGAAGAACATCAAATCAAGGATTCCAAAATCCATGGTTTCGTTGGTGGTGGGGTATGGAAAAACACATACTTATAAAGGACCCAGTTGTTTTCCTGAAGCAGTGGGGGTCTGCTGGGAGTTTCATGCTGTGTTCTGGTGGTGAAACCTCCGCTTTAAATGAAATTTTTTAGACCTTGTTCTGATGTTACAAAAATGTCATTTTCCTGAAATTGGGTGATGTTTTTGATGAATAACAATTTTTGACATGAACAGGAACTTTGTTGCGAGGGGGGAAAAAACATCTTGAATCAGAAAGTGCTTTGCAGCATCCCTATGTGGTGTCTCAGCCAGCAGGGGGCGGTGTCCGGCACAACAGTTGACTATTCTCAATGTGTGTCACAGTTTACTTGATTGGGGTAGTGGGTCTGTGTGGGTTTGTCTTTACATCTGTGGCGACCACGGCATGCTCTGGATGAATTGGTCTTCCTGTGTTCTTTCTCTTTTTCTTTACCTCTCCTGAGTAGGGGAAAAGGAAAAGGAAGGGAGGAGGCAGGAGGCTGGCAAGGACAAAGAGTGAAAAAATAATAAGATACAATGGAAAACGATATAAAAATAAAAAAGGAGGGGAAGTAATGGGAAAAAAGAAAAATATTATAAAGAAAGAGCAAAAGAGAAAAAAAACAAAAAAAAAAAAAAAAGAAGGAAAAAAAAAAGAAAAGGGAAAATGGCGAGAAAAACCAAAAAAAAAAAACAAGAAAAAAAAAAAACAATAAAAAAAACACAAAAAAAAAAAGTAAACCAGCTCTGGGGTATGGTGGTGAACCGTGTCGGGAAGTGCCCCACAAGTTCGCGGACAGTGGCAAGAGAAACCACCCACCCGGTGAACCACGGGCAAAAGAATAAAGCCCCATTGTAGAGCAAAGAATGCCTTCACCCTACGCACCCCGCTCAGCCCTTCCTCCATGCGCCCCATCTGAGACATAGAACAAATAATAAGAGATTGAATATGCTGATTGTCCAGAACAGTTGGGTGGGGGATCGATATTCATCAATAATTTCGTCATTGGTGATAACCGAAAGATTCAACGCTGGTATACCTGGCTCAGAAGATCGCGTTGCTGGACTCGGGACGGGCAAGGTGACACAGACACTACAAAAACTGTCCGCCGCACTGTTAACCCAAGTAACAGGAGCCGCACGGAGGTTGGGGGTGCGGACGGCCAACAGGGTGGAGTCTGTTGGGTGTGTGGGGGGGTGGGGTTGGGTGCCGGGGGGGGGTGTGGGGGGGGTGTGCGTGTTTGGGGGGGGTTGGGGGGGGTGTGGTTGGTGTTTTGGGGTTGGGGGGGTGTGGTGTTGTGGGTGATAGAAGAGAAGCCGTGGCGAAAGGCCGGAGGGTGTGGGGGGAAAGGGACGTGTAGCGGAGGTACGAAGGCAGCCTCAGCAACGGGAGAGCAAAGCAGGGAGTGACAGGATGGGCAAGGAAGCTCGCCCAGTGCGACGTGGCAGGAGACTTGGGGCCGGACCCCAGAAGGCGTGACACGGGTCGACACACAGGGTGTAATGAGCCGACAGTGTCGGGGGACGTGTTGGTGAGCGGTGACAAAGTAAGTGACAAAGTGACGAGTGGCAGAAACCTGAATAAACCAGGAGACAATCTCTAGGGAGATAAAAAAAACTACAACCCGCACAAGTGGATACGAGGAGGGGGGGGGGGACGGGCGGGGGGAGAGGTGGGGGAGGGGAAAACAAAAAAGGGGGGGGGGGACGCCAACCGGAGGCCAAAAGTTGAAAGAAGCCAGGTTTATGCTAATGGCGAGTAGGGTTACGGCCTGCCTGGACCTAACGAAGTAGAAGAGAGAACTTAAAGCCGGCGAGCAGGACGTAAGTATCGGGTCGCGCCGGCAGCAAATTGCAGGGGTACGGAGGGGAGCGGGAGGAGAGCGGGGGGGGGGGGGGGCGTGGCGGAAGGGATACGTGGTGCGAGAATGGAGACAAAAGAAAGAAAAAACAAAGAAAAAAAAAAAAAGAAAAAAAAACAAGAGAAAAAAAAAAAAGAATAAGGGATGAGGGGGAAGGAAAAGGAAAGATAAAAAAAGAAAAAGTTAACGGGGCAGAGAATACTAAAATAAGAGAAAAAAGAAAAGAAAAAAAATAAAAAGAAAAAAAAAGGGGAGGGGGGGGGGGGGGGGCGCTAAAAAAAAAGAAAAAAAAAAAAAAAAAATGGGGGCGCATGATTCCCAAGGGTAAAAAAGTTAGCCTAAAAAAAAAAAGAAATAGCACCAAAAAACAAAAAACAGAAAAAAAAAAAAAAAGAAAGAATAAAAACAAAGGGGGGGGGGGGGGGGGGCCAGCGGGGGAAGAATGTGACCATCGAAAATCATACCTTCTTGTGAAATAACCAAACTGGCCTGAGCACAAGCCCGTAAAAGCACCATTGCCGTTGTTTAGGGCAACACTTGTCTTATGCTGCAAAATGGGAAACAGATTGTTTGCCTTGGTCTTCCTTGCTTTCCTGTTGGGTTCTGTTTGTTTTGGGGGTCACGAAGAAAAGTAGGGGGTTTTTGACATAAGGGGGGAAGGTGTTCAGAGGGGTGTGTGATAAAGGGTTAAGTGGGGGAAGCCGGGGGAAAATGTGCTAAGCAAAGAACTGGGGTAAAAAAAAAAGGCTAGCCCGTAGAACATCATGCAATTCAGATGCACATGAATCATCGTGTGTGGGGGAACACTGAGGCAGAAAAATGACACAAAAACAAAAAGGGGAAAGGGGGAAAGGGCCAACACGCAAATAACAACCCCTCATAAAAGGGTTTGAATGACTCAGACCGAAACATGTAAAAAAATAAAATGGATCAAGGTAGGGCATATAACACACTGTGGGGGTGCTAGGGGGAAAAAAATTGTTTAGAAAACGAGGCAAAAAAAAAAAAAAAGGGCAGGCTGAAGAAAGCGAGACTGGAGGTACGCATGAATGGGGGACTAATGACGAATGGGGGGCCCGGTATAATCAATACATCAGACAAGCCGTGGGCCGGCACGGATAAAACGAGGAAAGGTCGTGACTAACAAAATGGGTGCAACGGTGGACTGGGAGAAAAACAATACGTACAATACAAGGCCAAACAGAAAAAGTCAGATCGCACAAGGGTGAGGCAACGGGGGGAATATGGAATGCATTGATAGGGAAAAAAGACAGAATAACTCCAAGGTCCACGGGAAGAAACCTCCGGTCACTGTGAGACCAAACGGACAATGGTTCTGGAGAAGAGGCCATATGTTAGTAGAATAAAAACATTCAGAGGATATCAAAAAAGGCTGAGTAAATGGCCTGAAATGGTACATGGGTTGGAGGTGTGTGGTGTGTCGGGCGATTTCAAAGCTGGTAGAAGGTTTGTCAAAATATTAAAGTACGAGGGACATCAAGGAGCTGCCTAAGACATGAGGACCAAAAAAAAAATGGGCCAAAATAAACACGGTGACAAATACGCGGGTTAGAATGACGAATAGTCTAGGTTAAACAGGTACAAAATTAAGGTGGTGTATCATGGTGAGTATTAGCGCAAAGGCAATAAAAAAAACCTGACAAAGGAGGGAAAGCCGAATAGGGGCAAAGTAAAATGGGTGTTGGGCCCAAAAAAACAGATAAAAAAAGATGAGACACACCCACGGTAGAAACGTTAAATATAACGCAAGTGAACAAGTGGCCCTGGTTACCAAAACAAAGTTGTGTGGAAAAACGAGATTCTGTGAAGCTTTTGGGTGTCAAGTAGGCTAGTGAATTTAAATTCGTAGATGCCTGTTCAGCGTGACGCAAAAAAGGACACTTCTGCAAGAACAAAACATGGAGGTTTGATGGGCAGACCGGGGATGTGCATTGGAATAAAGAGCACTCCAATTAAAATCGAGGCAAAAAACACAGGAAATAGAAAGCGGAAAAAGGAGAACAGAGGCAAGGGTGGGTGGCAGGACACAAAAGATGGGGTAATGGCCAAAATGCCTGGCAAAACATCTGGATTCACCAAATCAGCCAACTGGCCTTCTCTTAAACGCATACCGAAGGGTGGATGGTTGATGAGAGCAGAAAATTTGATAAAGGGTAAGGGGGTGATGCGGTAGGGAGGGCAAAAGATTAGGGAAGAGGGTGGGACAGAGCGGAGATCACACGGGAAGAATCAACAACACGGCGCACATCGCTTTAGGTCTCACTTCATACTGAGGGGTGGAGAAATATAAAAATACAAAGGGGAAGGGCGCGAATAGTAATTAACCAAAACATCTGATGGATGAAAAAGCGCGCGGATTCCGTAACGGTGACTGAGAGATTTGCACGGCGGAGCAGCGAACAAAGAAAAAATAACAAAAACCAGATCCGAGGTGCCCGATAAACGCTAGTCTATCCAAACTGGAGGCTCGGCAGGTACGGCCGCGCAACAAATGTGGCGCTCTGCCGTGATGTGACACTCATGGGCACCGGGCGGAAAGACATTAGCAAAAAGGAACAAACCTGGCGACCTTGGCAGGGTGGAGAAGCGCGGGGGGAATCAAGGAGACAGACTGAAGTACAGGGATGGGTCCGGGAGGATGCAGGTGTCTATGTGGGCGGGGTATAATGCGAAGGGGAAATCTCAAGAAAGGTTTGAGAAGTGGGAAAGGGACGAGCGCCTCTGTCGAGTATAAAAAATAAGGAAGAGAACCAGGATACTTGAATCAGTGTAATAAGAAAAGGGGAGAAAAAAGAAAAAACACCTTGTGGCATATAGGTCCTATGGGGAAGGTATAAAGACAACCTGGGAAGTGGCCAAGATAGAAAGCTTCCCGGTGTACCCTAGAAAATGTTTGTGTGTGTTAGGCTTTGATATTGCTATAGATTCAAGAATAGTTTGCTTTTGCTATTTCTTTCGGTTTTTTAGTAGGCAATACTCCAGTAATTACGATAAATACATTCCAATTGATGATTAGTTTTTCTTCCCTGTTTATCATTAAGACAGATATATGAGATAATCTTTAACATTACAAAATATTGATTGTCATGATGTCTGATTGGGAAAAAAAAATTGATCAGTATGTCTTGTTAAGGTATCAAATGATACTGATCAGCTATTATTCATTTTTTTTTACAAATAATTTTTTTCGAAAAAAGTGTTCTTTCTTACCTTAAACATGCAAGAAAAGATAACAATGGAGAAAGCATTCAGACTTATTTATAACTTAACTTTTTTTTCAATATGACTTCTTTCATAGGGAGCTTAATGTTTAACACAGCCGACTTTTTTTCATGGTAATTTGTTCATTGTTGCTGTAGTTCTGTTACTTTCTTGCTACTATAACAGTGTGTCACTCTGGTATGTGTGTGTGTGTGTATGTGTGTGTGCTTCGGGTGGCATGTTTCAGGATTTCAAAAGAAACTCCGCTCCAGCAAAGAGAATTGTGGTTGTTGGAAATGGAGGTATTGCTTCGGAACTTGTGTGATTGATTTTGTTTGAAAGACTTTAAGTGATCCATAAGCTATGCAAAGGAGAGGGGGGAAAAAGAACAAAAAGAACCAAAAGAAAAAAACACAACGACTACTGGATTTAAAACGGGTCACTCAGCTGAGAAATAAGCACTTACTTGGAGCTTTTGACAGACCTCCATCCATCTTCATCAGCGGTGGTGTTGCTGCTGAGTGAACTGGAGTTCAGTGCACACGACCATGGGGTTTGAACCCTGGTCAAGAAACCCTGGAAAAGAAACACTAACCTTTAGTCTGGTGATGTCCCCCCATACAATGTATGTGCCTTCAGCTCAGATCACTGCACAGTACCAGTCTTTGTGCCAAACAAAACCGCGCGTTCTCTCTTTCTTTGTTGCCGTCATATCAGCAGATGTGGCTGTGATTCACAGAGAGAGCTGCTCTCCCTTAAAAAAAAGCTGTCTTTTATTTGAATGCGAGAAAGGTGAACATTTTACCAAGTGTTCGTGAAAGAGCATATCTGACGATGCTATTTCCAGCTGAAGTCAGGCCTCCAGTCGGACAGTTTCTGTCCTGACAAGGCAGTTGCCCTGCTTTGCCACCTGTTTGGTGCTTGTTCAGGCAGTGGCAAATGTTGCAGGTGAGAACTGCATTGTGAATAGGGTGAGCATGAAGACTTCAAGGCGGCTAGTGGTCATGGAGCTGAGAGCAGAGAGAGAGAGATGCCAGATGAACCTGAATTGGCAAATCCATTCAGTTCAGATGAAGAGGAGCAAGGACCGTCTTTTTTTTCAAGCTAATATAGATGTGATAAGTTGTAATCACTCAGATTTCGTTTATCTTTGATGACATATACTTTAATGTGTCTGGCTGAAATGGCAAATTATGAGGAAAGAGAAGTAGTACATGTGAATGTCTGGATCATATCAAGTTTTTTTTGTTTTCGGGGGTCTCAGTGTACAGTGGCTGGGAGAGGGAGGGAAGAGTTTGCCAAAAGGTAGGGAGGTGGGGAAGCTGTAAGAGCAGCAAAGGAGGAGGGGGTTGGGAGGGAAAGACGTAAAGGTCCGTTGGTTCAAGTCAGCGTGAGTTTTTTTTGTTTTGTTTGTGTATGTATTTTTGTTTTGTTTTTCTTTGTTTATGCAGAAAACATTTTCATAAAACCAGCTTTCATAGTACTATTCCAAAATGAAGAGAATTTTTTTTCTTTTTCTTTTTTTTTTGTTTTTTTCTTTTAAAATAATCTGGCCATTTCCACTATAATTACAAACGCTGAAGGAAACAGAAATGGCAAAAATAAAACCACCATGAGAAATAAGAGTAAACAGTTATATATTTTTTGGTTGTTCACACTAATTTAAAGAAAAATAATATTTTCTCACAAAATTAATACTTTGTATTATCAAAGCTTATTGCTTGATTCAAATATGAAGGTGCAATGTTTTTTACTAGTTTGATGTGATAAATCACAGTTTTGATCATACTGGTGGCATGTTTCTTTTGTTTGTTTGTTTGTTTTGCTTGTTTTTGCTTCTTTTCTTTGCGTTTTTTCTACTGGGATCTCAAGGGGCATGTTTTTTGTAGATTGCCGTTTTGGGGTCATCCTGTCCCCCCCACATTTTTATATGAATCAGTTTACATTCTGTGTGATTCTTTCAATCTGTGTCATTTCTGCCATCTGTCTTAAAAATTTCCCTATCAAAATGTGGTCTTATTTATCTGTTTTATCCTGCATGCGTGGCTTTGTGCCTGCCTTTTTGTCTTTCAATCTATGTTCTATCCATATGCCTACCTCCATCAACCCACCCATCCCTCCTCTGTCCACATCTCCTCTGTATGTCGGGTCAGCTATGAGGTGTGGATGGCTTGCGATGTGGTTCTGGGCGCATCATACACCGTCCCATTCAGCACTGCCTTTGTAGGACAGTTTGGCTGCCCAGTTTTCTTCCTGCCCACCTCAGGACGAGACAGATGCATTCCAGCGCCACCGTCAACACGCAGAAGTACGCCATTGATTGAAGAAGGTGTACCTGTGGAGAGGATCGCCGTACTGAGAATACATGGTATTGCTTGGTAATGCACTGTATAACGTAACTGTCATGAACAGTTTTTGTCAGCATCAAGAACTAGGGTGTGTTTACTGTCCCGCAAGCTAGAATATGATGTATTTGTGTCTTGTTGCGTAGTGAATGCATGCAGTGCAAGTGTGGCTGGGGGGTCTGGTCCTGGTCTGTGTATTATGAATCTTTTCTCCCATCGTACATAGGTACGGGGGGACTGTGTCCGTATTATGGGCTTTTGTCTTCGGTTACACACCTTTAGCTCTCATGCTGGGTCTTTGTCTTTTTGTTATGGATTTTTTGTGTTTTGTATTAAGAGATGTTTCTCTTCCTATTGGTGGTGTGTTTCGAACTCGGGTAAATTTTTTTGTCTCTTATTTAGGGGGGTTTGGGTCCACTCATGACAGTGACAATCGAAGCTGCAGAGTTTAATCATGCAGTCACCACCGTTGGGTTGTGCTGTCTGCCCCCCTCAGATTCCATGAGTAAAGCAAAGGAAAATAAAAACAAAAACGGTCGTGAACTTGGTGTGGTCATCATGTGAGGGGAGCCTATGAATGGTGTGGGGGGGAAGTACGACGCCATAAAAGAGACTAAAGGCGGAGAGATGATCGCAGAAAGGAAAAAATAGTGAGCTGGGTGGGGGGAAATGAAAATTATGTTGGTATGGGTCAGGATTGTGAGGCATACGAATATATATATGGCGGAAGAGGATAATAATATAGATTGGTGTTTTTTAATATATACAGTCGATCATCCATGGGGGTAGAATCAGTGTTACATAAGGTAAGAGTCTCATGTCCTATGTGTAGTTCGGTCTTGTGCGTGGGGGTGGTCTGTCAGCTTTGTGGGGTTTGGGTTGGTCGAGCGTAGTGTGTGTTTTGTGAAAGGTACAACATGAAGTGTGAGTGAAGCAGAGGATGGACCGCCAGTAGCGTCTTCGGCGAGCACGTCTCGGTTCCGTCTGTTGTAGGTCCTGGCTATCTGTCACATATGTCTCGTTTACTCAGTATTGTTCGTGTTGCTGTGGTGGGGGGTGGCGAAAGCGAAAAAAATGTGGATTGCTTGGGGTTGGGGTCGTGGTTGGGGATGTGCTGGGGGGTGTTCGGGCAGGAACACAGCGGACGTGACCACCCAATAAGGAGGTTCAAGTATCACTGTATAAGAGACGTAAAAAAAAGGAGGTGCGACCATAAACGGAATAAGTGCTGGCTACCCAACACAAAACCAGGAAAGTCTGGGGAGGTTCGTGGAAAAATCTGTTGTTTGACATCAACCAAACCGAAAAAACTGCACGCAGGCGGGTGAAATACGTAAACAGATCGAAACTTGGGTTTTGTATCCGGTGTGTGCCTTCATCCAACTTCGATCATGTCGTCGCGCCACAAGTCAAGCGGGCATAGACTCGACGTGTGGTCTGGAAAGGTCGCAGGCAAAATGGGTACGTGTGCGGGACAAGCGCGTCACGGGGTCGGGGTCGGAGGTAAAGCTGAGTAGACAGATATAACGGGGGGCATCTAAATGGACATAAAAAACTAAAAAAACAGGTGGGATGAGCGGGGAAAGGGTGGTTGTGCGAAAGGGGGAACTATAGCGTAAAGCTGGGAGCGTGGGACGTGGGTGTCGAGCTCAGTCGACGCTGAGTTTGATCATAAGGGAAGTGCTGGATTATTGGGAAGGAAAAAATCTCAACAGGAGAAAGAGAATGAAAAAAAGAAGACAGGGTGCGGAAAAGTCAGGAAAATCACAAACCAAGGGGAGACAAAAAACCCAATGTATAAAAAAAATGTGCACGTAATCAAGAGGAGCAAAGACGCAAAGGCTGGCAAATAGGCATAACAAGGGGAATAGGGGCTAGCGGTATTAGTCCAGTATATCACTTTGCTCGTGTCTGGGACTCTAAACAACTCCCGCACACACGATAAAAGTTGTGTCAAAGTGTTTATACCGCAATACACTGCAACAACCCTAACTTGACCAGTAGACAAATTTAATCGCATCCATCAAAAAGAAAAAAAAAAGGGCGAGGAAGGACCTGGGAGGGATTGTCAGGGCTGATGAATCGACAAAAAAGCCCCCCTCCAAAAAAGAAAACCGACAAAGTTTGACATAATCGTGAACACAAGAACACTCAGAAAGTGGATAACAAGGTGCCGAAACAGGGTGGCTGGGGCAACGGGTGGGAGGTAGAGGTAGTAAGATGTGGTCTGGGAAGGAGCGAAAATAAGAAAGGGCGTCAGAAAAATCAAACTTCCCTAAAAATCTGCCTCAAACAGTACCAGGTGGGGGGACGGGGCGGGCGCGTGAACCCGGGCAAGAAGGGCCGCTGGGCCCAAGCGAAATGTGGCGGGTACTAAGTATGGAGCGGAAGACAAAAACTGATCCAGTAGTACCCAACAACAAAGGTTGGTGATGAGGCGAAAAAAAAAACCAATATTGTGTGGGTTGGGGACGTTTGGGTCTTGGGCGATCCTATCATAATAACAAATCGACATTCAACCCCAAAAATAGTCCGCGTCAAGCGACCAGTCCTAACAGGTTGGGAGTGTGGCTTAGTAATTCGGGAAAAGCTGAAAGGTCATGAAGGACAAAGGTAATTGAGACGGTGGGTCAAAAATCACCGGGTCGGTCTTCGCTACCTCTCATCAATTCTATGTAATGTGTAGTGGCATTAACTCAACGTACAAGGTGTCCAGCAGTAAATCCACAAGCAGCGAGTGCACGGTGCAGAAGCGTGTGTATTGTGGGGTTGTGGGTAACACATGACGATACTGAAGTTGCGTTTGTGCCTGGAGGAACCACTGGACAAAAAGCCAAAATGGAGTGTGTCGGGTCGGTTGTCACGCACCTGGAGGCCAAACTGAGGACACATAGAAAAAACTTCTGCGGACTCTGCCACAAAAAAACAAACGCAAAACTAACTCCAACACGAATAGAAGCCAGAAATAATCCAGGTCAATACAGATTGTGCGTTATAGAATGTGAATACCGGCGAACAAGACGGCGAGGGAAAACCCAATAATTAGGTCAAGGGCGAGACTAGGGCATCTGAGGACCAGCATGTGCGGGGGGAGCGACGAACGTGGATAACCCAATCAGACATATGGCCAACTCCGCAGGGATAACAGCATGTAACATACAACAAAAAAAAAAATACACACCAAACAAAAAAAAATAAAAACACACAAAAAAAGCGCGAAGCGGGTGGTAAATTTGGGTAACAAAACAAGCGTAACACAGATCGAGAATTTGCGTGTCTATGCCGACCCCCAAAAAAATACGCAAAACCGGGACAACCATGACACAACAAAGATAGGGACAGAGCGGGGGCTGCGATAATGGTTAAAAAAGGACCCAGTAAAAAAAGAGGAAGGTATTGGAGAACCCCAATAAAAAAAGAGCGGCACACCTTCCAGACGAGCCGGGGGAGAGTGGAGAGAGCGGCGGGCAATGCAAGCGGGAGGTGTGCACGCAACTACGAAGAAAAAAAAAACCCAAAGACCCAGGCCATTAGAACTGGATAATATAATCTCATAAACGTCTAAATAGAGTGGACAAGGGGGTTAATCGCATCCTCCCGCGGGCGGTGGTCAGGCCCCCGTGTAAATCAACATTGAGAGTGACAAACAAAGGAGTGCGACGAAGAGTATCTCCGCAGGGGGTGGCGGGGAAAAAAAAAGCCCAAACAGCCCTCCGCCGCTCGAATGATAACGGGGATGGGGGGGCCCCTGATCAATCCCGATAACCAGTAGCGTAATAAGACACAAATGGGGAACTTAATGTGCACCCCGGAACCACAGTGAAGAGCACACGCGCGAGAATGTGGAAGGGGGGCGAAAATTAGCCATGGAGAGGGCGAAAAAGGCTGGTTGGGACGGTGGAGAGATAAAATCACATGGTTGGTAGCAGCAAACAAAGAACAGGAAAGCCAAACAAAAGACACAACACACCACCCGGGAGGGCCATCAACAACAAATAGGACACACCCCGGGCAGAAGAATCAGCCGGGCCGCGGGCCACACAAGCAACCGCGGCCTGAACAAAAGCAGGCACCGCATACAGGATCAACCACACCCTAAGCAATAGGGCTTCGAGGAGCTGTGCAGGGTGGCGGGGGGGAACAAAAACGGAAGCCGCACACTCGCTCAAACCCCACGTAGAGAATGTGGAGAAAGGGGTGTTTGCAGCGGCAATGGGGGGTAGCTGAGGCAGGAGGTCAAGGAGCCCAGCAGGTCCACACAGTGACCACCAACAGTCCCCCACAACATCCGCTCCATCAGCAGGCCACAGGGGGGTATAGGCAAAAAAATACAAACAAAAGGTTGCACACTAAAACCTATAGCGTGGTCAGGATGAAGTCCGTGAAAGAGAAAAAGGACCTTTATTGTTGCGGATCAAGTCCAAACAGTTAAAGTGGAAAACACAGCAAGGTGCAATTAACAAAACCGGAAGCCATCTAATCTAAGTCACCTGGGGCAAAAAGGTGAAAAAAGAAATAATCTTATCAAAGTATATTTCCGAAAAGACAACGAATCGACAAAAAAAAAAACAAAAAAAGTGTCGCAGACAACCCGAAGGGGATAATCAGCTGCCGATGGAGAGGACTCGCGTCAATAAAGGGGAAAAAGGGGCGGCGCACCTAAGAGAGGTAACAAAGGGGTGGGTAGTCTTGGCAGGCGACTCAGACGGAGTGGAAAAAAAACGCGAAATAGTCAACCGGGGGGGTGTCAACAGGGATGGAGAAAAATAAAAAACACAAAAGCGATGCAAACAAAAAAATAAATCTGCAAGCAGCATCTACACTAGAGCGACGGGTCTGTGTTTGCGGTTCCGGGATTACATAACAGTGACTCCAAGAGACAAAACACTGGGAGTAAACGGTCAAACACGAAAGAACGGTAACTTTGATCGGTTGTGGGGTTTTGCGTTTGTGGTGCATGCTAGCAACTCATTATTGTCAACGGAAGCTGACGTCGTGGCCGGGGTGCGCCAATGCAAGCTTCCAAACGATAATCTCCTCAGCCGATTCTCCACAAGGTGCCACTAAACCATTGGGCAGAGGGGAAAGATGACGAAATAATGAATTCAGGGACAGTTGGTCTAAATTTCCTTTTAGGAACTCGCCGAAAATAATAAACTAATGACACGGGCAACCTTGTTAACATAGACAACATAATGAAAAGGGAAAACGCAGAATTTTGAATGAGAAAAAAAAAAACATAAAAAAGCCCATTAGAAAAAAATTTAATTTCGACAGGGGTGTGAACGACAATAATGGTCAAGGGATGGGGTGGGGGGGGCGGAACAAAACAATGTACTCACAAAGGAGTTGGGTGTTAAAGTAGCGGGCAAACAAGCGGATAAGATAAAGGCACACGTGCGGTCGTGACGTTTTGGGGGGTTGGTGGGGGCTGGTATGAGCATGGGACATGCAAAAGAGAGTGGCGGAAGAAAGGTGGGGGGATGGTGTGCAAAAAAAAAACAAATAACCACTGTTCACGCTATCTTACCCGTAACGTGCAGGAGACCGCGAGGCGGTGGAGGTATTCAGTATTGTGTATTAAAGTGCAAGAAACATGGAAACTGAAAATGAATGGCTTGACACTGGGTTACACACTTTCCACTATTTGTGGCTTCTGAAGATATGTTTTCGAAAACTATTAAAACACAGAAAATAAAATCAAGCCAAAAACATTCAAAATAAGTTTTTTATGACCCTTGTACACCTTCTTTAAATTTCACCACGGCGGGCGGCCCCGGGAGGTTCACTGAACCACTGGTTTCAGTACCATTCCAACGCCTCGATGTATGCCCACATTTCTTCTGCTGCCCCCACATGTTGGTGAGGCAGGAAATTCCACAGGTGCCTTTTTGGGCGGGGACGGATTCCCAGTGCCAAGACGGGGTCGTTTTGTTCAGAAAAATACTACTCTGGGGTCACAAAGGTCAGGTAAAAAAAACAAACGAAAAAAAGCTAGTGGGCATGCACAACTATACTCTGTTACAATGGCTAGAACCCTGTTCTAGAACATTGAGTGGCAGCTGCTTCTCCCTAGACTTCCATGCCAGATGAAGAGAATGGGATTTTTTTTTAATAGTTGTGACAGAACAGTGTCTAAGGCTCGTCCAGGGGAGTATTTTTTTTTGGTCGCATTGCGCACCATGGAACGGCGCTTGCAGGACGGGGGTCGATCTGAGCGCTGTCCACTGTTGCAGCAGTGCATTGTGAAAGAGTTAATAGGATTCATCTGGATCAGTATGGTAACTGTGCATAGTGTGGTTGGTGGGGTTTTTTTTTTTGTCTCTAAAAACCCGTACAAATGTTATTTTGAGACAAAGGCATGGGTAGGTTTGTCCCATTTTTTTTTCCTGCACTAAGTTGTGGCAGAATGGTGAAGCAAGGCAGTCAAAGTTGGTCGTGGTGGGTGAAGTGTTTTGGCCAATTCAGGCAGGATTAACCTAAAAGAGAACATTACTTTAAAGAATATGCAGGTCAGTAAGCAACACACATCTTTCAAGAGCCTTTTCTGTTCGTTAGGGGTTTAATGCCGTATTTTGAAATCGATATTTTTTTTTTTCAGATGAATGACATGATTTTTGAAATTTTGCCGAAATTTTTATAAATTTTTTGGACATTCTAGAGAAGTAATCATAAATAACGTTGCATAATAACGTTGTACGTTCCCATGTATTGATTACGATGCTGTTACTAGTTTTTGCACGGGGGCTTTTGAAGTTCTTAAAAAAAAGGAACGAAAACGTTTAAGTCAGTAGGAGTGTGGTGACAATGTGCCGGGTGTTTGTGTTTTTTTGTTAGGCTGGGGGGAGGAGGGTGTGAAGAACGACATCGGAAGCCGGGTACCAGTAAGGGTTGTTTGTACACTCGCAGTTGTATAGGTGTGAAGGACTGGTGGAATGTAATGTTCAGATTGGAAGTGTATGTAGAGCTGGTCAATGGGTGTGTATTGTGGTTATTTGGTGGTCAGCGCCACAATAGGGGTCATTCCCTTTCACCGACCGCCCTTCATTTCTACTGGAAATGGGTGCTTTGAGTTGTGGCGTTTCATCCAAAGGGCGCTGCCTGATGGTTTTCCTTGGCCTGTTTGTTTTGTTTCCTTTTCTTCCTTTTCTTTTGCTTTTTATTATGGATTGATGGTTCGTGTCATTCTTTCTGACGGGGTTGTGATGTCTTTGTGTAGAGCTTTTTTAGAGCATCACCGAGTTATGGGGCAAAATAAATAAAAACACCTGAACAAATACTTATATTTTAGCTGCATGCCGTGTGGTGGATGGTTGACATCAGTTAACCTGAACTGATTTTTACTAAATGGTGGTGGAGGAGGGGATCAGGAAACGAGGGGTGGTCGTCTTCGAGGCAGGTCCCTGTTAAAACGTTGTTGATGGGGGGTGGTCTTCGGGTACTCCATGTGTGATGCGGAACTGACATGGCTAATGCCGGATGGCGGCTCTGACCAAGATCCAGATTGTTCTCTTTTGACTTGAACACTATGACTGTCATGGTTACAAACTGATGATCGCTTGATGTCACATCTTTTCATGAATGTTTGAGTGTATTATATTAAGTCCTGGTACAAATTGATGATCGTCTATGAGTCACATATTTTCACTGAAGTGATTATGAAGTGTTTATGAAGTCATCGTTACAGTTGTGACCTTTTCTTTACTGTTATACTTTTCGTGAAAGTGTTGAAATCTTTTTTCATTGCGGGGCACGATATAGATGTTTTGAGTTCCCCCCTCCCGGCCATTCTCGCGGTCCCCCCCCCCCCCCTTCCCTCCGTACCGTAAAAGCAACAGTGAAACAAAACAAACAAGAACAAAACATGAAACAACGACAAAAAATAAAAAATCAAGGTAGGAGTAACTGGTAATTGGCACCGACAAAATCAGGGGGTGATGGGAAACAAATTTTTTCATGGTTTACCACCGATTATTAACTCCCTGAGTGTAGATAAAAAAAAAAAAGGTTAATAAATTTACTATTTCTAAAATACATTTATCATTTATAATCACAGTGTTATCCACGCCCATAAATTTCTTGGTAAGGTTAATCCTTCGAAAAGACTGATTCCCCACAATTATTAAGTGTGATTATAGAGTAAAAATATGATCTGAGTTTATATGGAGATGTTTCATGAAACTAAACCTTTTTGATGTCATAACTTGCATTCACCCAGATCCACGGGGTCGTTGGCCGGGGGGGGTCCAAGTACCAACATCATTGTCAAGAAGCTGTGGCGAGCGGGGGGAGGGGGGGGGGTGTGGGGGGGGGGGGGGGCAATAAAAAAGGAGAGCTACTAGTCACCTTGAGAACCATTATCGTTCCAGAGAAATGCTGTATAAAGAGAAGACGAAAAAAAGAAGGGGGGGGGGGGGGGGGGGGGGGAAAAAAAAACAAAAAAAAAAGGAGAAGAGGGGGGGGGAGAAAAAGGGGGCACTGAATGTTGCGTGCAGTCTAACCGGTATTCCGTCTCCTTCCTCCGACCCACTGTTTCCTAATCCTTACAGGACAGAGATCGTAAGTAAACTCTTCTGTCTCAAGTGTAGTCCTGTAAACAAACTCGTTACACAAACCATCGTTTGGTGTATTATGGGTATACTCGGTTGTTTCTCTGGTGTTGTGTGTGTGTGTGTGGTGGGTGTGTGGTAATTCCTGGCTTAAGGTTATATGTTACATGTGGGAAGGACATCCCCTTTTATTCATGTTTGCTGCAGCTTAGCGTTCACAACTGCATGAGGCTACAACGGTTTTAAAAGTTCTGTTTGTGAAGACACCCTCGGGTTCAATTTAGAGTAATCCTTCTTGCACTTTAAAGCAGAAAATCAGAAAGTTTCCCTATGAAATAACAAGACACTTGTGATTAAATCCTATGTAAGAAATAAATATGGTTATCATCAGTTGATAAAGCTAGTTTTTTCAGTGGTTGTATCCACTTTAAAAAGAGAGTTTTCTTACTTTTTTGTGAAGAAGATAAATGGTTGATTTTAATTTGGCAACCGCTTGAACTGATTGGCTAAAAGTGTGTCGTGTGGTGTTTATGCCTCCCGGTCGGCATGGGCATGTCTTTGTTTTCTTTTCTCAAGTTTGACCTTGCAGAGGAGGGAGGACGAAGTCAACGCAGACTGCATACCGTCAGTTGGGGGCGGGGCGCTTGTAATGTATATACGCTGCTAGGAGATGTGTCGCAGCATCGGGAACTGCTGACTTGTGTTACGTTGTTTGGGGGTGGTGTTGTGTTGTTTTTGGTTTTGTTTGTTTTTGTGTGTGTTATGTGTTTTTGTAGTGTGGATATCGTAATACAACTCTGGCATATTGTGTTTCTTTGTGTGCCGGTGTTGTATATTTTCTTCATTGATCATGTCTGGTTTCTACCTCGGCCTGTGCTGTGGCGTGTATTTCTTCATTTCCACAAATCTGTCATGTATCTTTCTTTCTTGTGTTGGTTACGATGCTTTGTTATTCAGCCACTCTACATATTTGCGCTGCCTGCCTGGAAGAGTTCTATATGCTTGTCGGCAAGTTGTCTTTGTTTCTCTTGGTCTCTTCTTTTCTTTCTTCTTTCTTTTTCTTTTTCTTTAAAGATAATATAATCCTTTATGTTCTCCATGATGCCTTGAATATTTACCGTTAATTTTATTTTTGTGTGGAGACGATGGCATTGTTGCTGGATGGAGACTGGGTTAGCTGGTTTGATGGGGGATGGGGAGGGGGATTTTTGCCTAATTTATGTGGAGCGAAGCCACTGGAGGGGCTTTATGGAGAAAAGAACAAAATAAAAATAGACTGGGAGGGCTAAGGGAGATGAATGTCATATGACTCCAACGATAACTTAATTTATCAAAGAAGGAGATGAGGGGTGATAGTTTGGGGGGAGAAGTGGGGACAATATTGGGTGATTTGATGATCCAAGTCTTGTGATAGACCATAGTCCTGTTGCAGGAGCATAGGGGAGGAAAGGATCTCCTTTGGAGTAAAAAGTTGGGTTATGGGAGGGAGGTAGGCTTGATTCATCTAAGCAGATTCTGAGAATATGAGGATACCACATGAAGAGCAGCGGCGTTTATGGAAAGGAGTTTCCGATAAACAAGCTAAAGAAAAGGGAAAATCAATGTGTTCCTCTTTTGTTGTTTCTTGACGGGTTGTGTAGAGCTTAAGCATATTCAGGATGTCTGATTAAAGATTCATGAGAGACACGCCACTGCCGGACCTTGCCTTAAATCTGCGTGTGCTCACTGAATAAATTGCTAAAAAGTAGGGGAAATAAGCACTATGTTCTAATGTAGGCTGCTTGTTTGCTTGCGGTTTCCCAGACTCATGTTACTGGAGCGGACAGTGTGTGTGTGAAGCTGTGACTGTGAATTCAGATACCCTTTGGGGTGGACTCTCTTCGGTGTGGCCGATGGCATCATTATGCCAGGAGTATGGGTGGCGGACCAGAGCACGAAAGGAGCCCAAGGTTAGCTCTCGGATCAGCTTGGGAACTTTTTTGCAGTCACGTCACCAGACTCATGTTTTTTGGATTGGGGACAGTAGAGGCCTTGTGTGTCTCTGCTACCAAGTTCAGAGGTGGTGGGTGAGCCGACAAACTTTTCAAAGAGATGGGGTGTCTTATGCTGCACAGAGGGCTGTTTACATTGGCATCCATATAAGGACCAGTACGGTTTATCTGGGTGGTTCGGGTATGAGGTATGTATTGGTGGGGATAGGGATGGGGTGTTGGGGAAGACAAGGTAGATTTTTTGAGTGAAATAATGTACGTTCAGGTCAGTGTGGTAATGAAGTGGAGCGCTAAAGTTTCAAGAAAGGCAGCTTACAGGAAGTGGTAAGGAAGAATCTGAATATGTACATTTGAGTATCGTATGTTGGCACGTACAGTTTCAAATGGGTGCAGTGCTAAGTCATGGCATAACATGGGTGTGGATACAGCTGGGGGGCTTAGTGACAATAGCTATAAGAACATGGAATCAATGTAAGTTGAAAGACAGGCTGGGTTAATGATGCTAAAAATTATTAACACTACTTTGACAGTGTGTGATGTGTGGACAACAATGACTGTGTTTTCATAGAGACGGCTGTGGACCCAGGTTCGGCAGACGAATGCTATAATAGGGTCTTTACGCTGCCAGTGTGTATGACAGTGTGTGGCCTAGCCAACAGGGGTGGGGCATGGATGAATAATTCTGGTGCATGAAACCAGAAATGTAACTGAATAAAAATTGAACAGTTTTAGCGAAGATAGTTCCATGAGTGGACCACAAGTGAGTTGTTTTAGTTGATACAAGGTTAGAATTTTTTGTTTTTCTTTACTTACCATGGTAAAGGTAAAAAGCAAGAAAGAGCAGAACTTTTTCAAACGCAGCGGGAATTCTGTAGCAGAAAAGGATCCAGCAAAGTCTGTTGTGCGTCTTTGGCCAGGCGTGGAATAAGCATGTATGCATGGAGGAAATGGCCAAACAGTTACCGTTGGGGGGATACAAAATATGAGGTGGTTGGGTGGGATAGGGAGGTTGGGGGAGATGAGGGAGGGGGTGGGAAGAGAGAAATATGTATGTCTTATACAATGGGTTGACTCGCACCACGCAGTAGGATTATTAAGTTTACAGAAAGTTCAGTTTGTTTTGGGGGGGGGGGGGGGGGGGGGGGGGAAAAAGGGGAAAAAAAAATTATTTTGTAACATTGATTTTAATGTGAGTGTGACCGAGACTCTTTTTTGGCAGGGTTTTGATGAACTGGAGACATAGCTGATAGTTATTTTAACTTTGCATGTTACTCATCTCACATTTTGCTCTGTTTGTGTGTATGTGTGTTGCTGCAATGTGTGTGTGTGTGTGTGTGTGTTGTGTGTGTGGTGTGTGTTATCAGCCCTTTATATGTGGTTTTTATGTTGACAGGGCCTTACAGCAACATGATTTAATTTGATTTTCTCATATCTCTTTTTTTTTCTTTTCACTCCTCAGAAGTCCAAGATTTGTCTTAGTCCATTCAGGTGGTGCTGATGCCCTGTTGATGCCCAGGGCTCTGGGCTCAGATTACGCTTGCTTTTCTTTACGCAAGGCCACGGCATCCCATTAACCAAGAACACAGGTCGTGCTGGGCCACCAGAGAAAATGGATGGAAGAATGTATATTTTTCAAAGTGTGGTATGGGTGTGCTGTGAAAAGTGTGTATGTGGTGTGTTGTGTGTGGTGGGTGGGGTAAAGGCGTGCCGTGGTAGGGGACAAGGAGCGCCACAGGGTTGAGTGTCTTGTCCTACCCGGCCAGCACTGCCTCTTTAAGTATTTCCTGTCCTTGAAGTCTGAATTCTTACACCTAAAGGGGCGTCAGGTCTCATCGCCATGACAGTGGGGAAAACAAAAAGCTATGCACCATTGCCGTCCTACTGGTGTCCTGTTATTTCAGCTGACTGTGAACAGCGTAGCCTGCATCTGTGGTCATTTGATGACCTAGCACTGCATAGTCCACTGTCAAGGAAACAAACTCCGGGTTTGTATTTTCTGGGAGGAAAGAAATTTTTTTTGACAGAACATCGGAAACATAAATAACTACCGTAGTGTTGATCAGATCCATTTTTTCTTTGCAGGTCATTGATGAGTCAAGAAATAGCGGGAGTACTGAGTTTTAACTTTGCGTTTTAAATTCTCTCACTTTGCTCTGTTTCTGTGTTGACCATGTGGTGTAAAATTGTTTGTGGGTGTGTGGTATCTGTTTTCAGCCCTGATACAGCTTTTGTGGTTGCGGGTCTTAAAAAAAGCATCAGTTAGGCAATTTGACCAAGATTCTTACTCAACTCTCTCCTACTTTTTTCAGACACTGTCATCTCATCCAGCAAGACTTCTCATTTCAGTTTCGGCAGTGTGATGATGTTGGTCTGTCATGACCGTACGTTTTCTCACCTGGCTCAGTATTACAGCCATGCTGTTGACAACTTCACAGCTTGTATGTCAGTCAAAAAAAGTTTTTTTGTGTTCACAGAGAAAATGTGATGGGAAGAAATTGTTGTTTTGCTCAAAGGGTGAGGGAAAATGACTGCGCCACAGGGTTTGACGATCCAGTCCTACGGACTGCACGCTGAGTGCCTCTGACAAGTTTTTACTTCCTGTCCAGAAAGATGCACCAAGGAGTTTAGGCTGTCAGGCTTGACATGTCTTCCACACAGCTTGCACCAGTAAAGTCCTGGAATGGGGCTTTTCACCACCTGCAGGCTGAACATAGTGGAGCCTGCACTGTGGCTTATTGATGACCTGGTATATATAGGCTACCCATATCACGGGACCCTGAACTAGTAATCAAAAGGTTAAATTGAGGGTCGCTCATTATTTTTGGTTCATTGGTTATGAGCAGCAATAGAAGTCTTTGGTCATTTCACGCATGTGAGATGAATGTTGAAAACAAAAAAGGGTCGAAATGGAAGAGGAACCCCCTTCAAAGAGGGGTCAGACCAGCAGTTTCAAACGAGTACAGGACGGAGTTTTCCCTGTGTCATGAGACTGACACGTAGCAAGATCCTCGCACAATGCAGAGTTTGCCTTGACGATTTGTTTGAGTGAAACATGGTGGACTGAATGAGGTGACTGGACGCTGTAGGAGGTTTTCACCACTTGGTATGTGTTTACACCTGTGCCTATGCCCAAGATTTCATTGGTGGTTGCCGGCACATTCACAGTCACAGGGCTTAGTATGATTCAATAGAAACACTTTGACTATTTTCCCTGGTGGAAAACATTTAGTTTCTCAGTAACTGACCATGCAGGAAGTTCTCTGTGTTTGTGGTGTGTGGTGGGGTGTGTGGGTGGTGTGGTGGGTGTGTGTGTGTAGGTATGTCTGTTTATTAATGAAAGTATTGTAAAACTATTTCAATAAGCAGTCTTTGCTATTGTTGAGGGGGACTGGAAGCCCTGAAAGCAGAAACTGGAGAGTTTGTTGTTTTCTTCTTCAGTACCTCAGCTAAACCGGTAATAACGGCATGAAGCAGTGGTGAAAATTACCACCTTTTGATGACTTGAATAGCAAATGATTCCAACAACTAGATCTTTGTGCTGGCTAGGGGACGTCTAACCACTTGTATGGAATCACAAAAACAACGATCTGATGCACTGGAATCTAACTCGACATCTGGTGTCGCTGGGGTAAAAAAAAGGGAGATCCTGGTTTCAACAGGGAAGTAGTATTGAGATTTGTTCTTTGCATACAAAACAAAAAAAGGTCAGGAGGAGGCGGTTGGGCGCCATGTTGATGGGAGACAAACGGACCAGTGAGAGGAAGACCTTGAAACCTTGCCCTCCACAGATTCGACCTCAAAGCCGGGGGACCGCGGAAGATCGCTCCTTGACCCTGCTAGTGGAATATTGATGACATTGTTTGAGATGATGTTTCCCTCTAAGGATGTAAATGTGTTGTTTTGGTGGTGGCGCATGAGGAAGGACAATGGGATTACCATGGTTGTTGTGTGGTATGTGTGTTTCGTGTCAGTGAAGATCAGTGTGTTGCTATGTGGATTTAAAGGGGAGCATGAAAGGTAGAAAACTACTTCATCATGTATGTCGAATATTCATATTTGAAAACAAAAAAGAAAAACCGTTAATCACATATAAACAGGTAAATAGGTATGGAATGGAGACAGACCACAATACCAATTATGAAGTTTTATGGTTTTTTTTTTATCAAGCGCACATTAATGAAAGAGTGGGTGAAAGGATGGCTGGTTTTTTTTGTGAATACTTCGGAATAAGGGTGGCAAAACTGGGTTCATCTGTATGCGAAAATAAAATTACAGTGGGGGGCGGGGGACCTACAAAAGACCCTGCGAAGTCACTGTTGTATTTTCCAGTATACACAGAAGACATTATTTTATTTTTTTATTTTATTTTGGGGATAGTTGTATTTCTGAGAAACTTAAAAAGAGTAATATAAAAGAAAATTCTGGATCATTCCTATTAAT